>JADLZL010001810.1:0-88656 GCA_015844335.1 Chrysopogon serrulatus
GTTGCTCTTGGGCTTGAATTTCATCAGGCTAAGGATCCTAGACATCTTGAGGCTAGTTGTTCTGATCTTCAGCCCATTCACTAGTTGTCATAGGCCAAAGAAATTGATAGGCACTTCGTCCAAGTTGCATCCTCTAGTACTTGATCCTCATCAGGTGGCCCCCTTCCTGAGGACAGTGCTACAATACTTTGCATTAGGTGGTCCATGTTTCACCATGAGCTATGTCTAACCCGCAAGACTATGGGAAGGTTAGTAATAAATTTGAAAGAGAAGCTTTTTGCTAGTTCCAAAAAATGGATGCATAGATTTACAACATTTTTTACTATAAAATAATATGTGAACTTTTATTGTGAAAAAAGTATTTTAAAGAAATTACTGAAGTGTCATCAAAGAAATAACCAAAGAATGGTGTATGTTTAGCTATGGTATGAAATTAAATTCTAAGATATATTAAACCATTGACGTGATTGTAATATAAATATTTGAGCAACAAATCGCCAAGAGAATTGTGTATTACATACGGGCAAATTCAAATTTTCGTATTCTCATAATAATAATTTGTTGTGCTCTTTTTTATAATAATTTATCAATTCCTGTAAAAAAACTCCCTAAAAAATTATTTTTGAAGAAAAAAAATAACTGTCCTTCTTCCCCTGCCTGTTTTCCCCTTCCTCCCCGAACAGCATCAATCGGCCCAACGGAACAGAGGCACCGACGTCACGGAACGCTTATTTAATTCCCCTCCCTCTCTCATTCTCGTTCTCCCTCTCCCTCTCCTCTCCTCTCTCTCCTAACGGCCAAGAACCCGGAAGAACAAGAACCCCAAGTCCGACAGCTTCAACGACCTGCAAGAAGCGGCGGGAAGAACCCGTGCTCGGCCCGTGCTCGTCCGCACCGACGATGAGGGCGTGCGGAATGGACGGGGATGCTCCCCGGGGCCGTTTGCGGAGGTGGACCGCCATCTTCGCGGCGCTCCTCGGCGCTGGTGCAGCCTGGATTCGCCGCGCGCTACTGCGCCACTTCCTTTTCCGTCGAGCCGCGTCCGCTGCCGACAAGAAAGAAGACCGGAAGCGTCAGATGGTGTCCGCTCCAAGAATCGACCACCACCAACATCTCGCCGCCGGAACCGCGACGGCGGCGACATTGGGAGCTGCAGAACCCCGCGTCGGCGACATCGGAGAGCGCAGAATCAATGTCGCCGACATCGACAACCAAGGCGCCGCACAAAGTCCAAATGAAGTGCCGCAAGCGGCCACGAGCCGCGCCGCCGCCGCCGCCCGCTCGGTGCCTCAGCTCGTCTCCAAGAACGAGGAGCTGCCAGCTCGCCTGACCCCGGCGGCGCCGTCAGCCACCAGCCGCGCCCCCGCCACCCCTCCGCGCACCAGCTCGACTCCAAGAATGCGGAGCCGCTGGCTCGACCGGTCCTGGTGGAGCCGCTCCATCGCCTGGCCCAGGCGGCGCCGTCCACAGTGACGAACTCGACCCGCCACTCCAAGAACCCGCTCGCTCTCCCGGTCCCGGCGGCGGCGGCCACTCGACCGGTGCCGAGGCGAAAGAAGGTCACAGTGCCTCGCCAGCCCCACCAGGTTTGTTTGCATTCTCTGTTTTTCTCTGTTTTTATTCAGAGTCAACTCAGCTATTCCATCCAAATTTTGTTAAATCTGAGAGTCATATGCAAAGCTATTCCATCAAAATTGGGCAATCTGAAATTTCAATCGTTGCTGCTACTTCGTGGTTCCCACTTTCCAATTAGCACGCCTGCCTGCACAGGCTTTAGTTTTTTATTGTTTCTCAGTTGGGTGGTGTCAGACATGTATTGTCCAACCTGTTCGACTGTCCTGTTACAGCCGCGGTTCTATCTGCTGCTGATGTACATTACTGAGATTGTGCTACTGTTGAATGGCTCGAAGCGTCGGCTGCATGGGCTTTAGTTTTTGATGAAAGTAAAATATGTTTGTCTGCGTATGCATAATGGCAAATGAAATTGATCCTTTGTTCATCAGTAGTTATTGTGTTCTCCTTGTTTAACTTAAGTCAAGTGCACATATAATTTACCATGCTTTTTTTTTATCTATTGGTAGTGGGCAGAGACTGATGAAACCATAACTGAAGATGAGACTGATGAAACCATAACTGAAGATGAGATTGAAATGATGAGACATCAACTGTACCATCAAAAGGCTAAGGCTTGTAGAAAGAACTTCATCTACTGTTTGATATGCTACCTTGAGAAAAATAAAGAGACCAGACTAAAGAAAGATGATTCTGAGGTAATAGATTCAACAAATAAATACTTATTGAACTATCTATCATTTGGATATTACTCATGTGTTCCTTTTTTAAAAATTGTTAGATAACAAGCCACAACAGGGCTGTTCATAAACATAAAGGGATCCCATGTCAGAAGACGGGTTGCTTGGTTAGAGGCTTGAATAACCGTCAAATCGGTTTACACCAATATGTGTGCCACAAGATGACATGAAGGTAAATGCAGTTAAATAAGTAATTTTACAACTAATTATTGTTCTGCACTACTAGCCTGTGATGTTTGTATCTAAGTGCATTTTGGTTCTTGTATGAAAACTGAGTTTTTACATGAACATTTCAAGTGTCCACATGTTCACCATAACTTTCACTTGCTAATCTTAAAGGATTTGATTCTTTCATCAATTGAATATATTTCAAATTGACAGGATAATAAGAAATTCTAGCCCTTTTTTTGGATTTGTTGGTGGGATTTGGGGTTGGGGATTATGATTTGGGTTTTTGGGACCAAATTCTTAATAGTTAATAGGTATTTTAACTGGATCACAGAAATTCCTACAGCAGTCCACCATATCTGGACAAACATTTGACAGCTATTCCCCAAGCTCCTTTTTTTTTGCAATGCCACAATGCTCATATGTTAGAACAATGGGTGACCTATAAAATCTCTCTTTTTTTCACAATCTCTTTGCTATATCATTGGGCAAAAGCAAGCAGAGGCTATGCAGTTCTCTGTTCAACCCTCACCAGGCCTCTCATGGCAACTGAGAGCATTGGGCAAAAATCCCACACAGGTTGCTCCAGCACATTAGAATTACCATCTCCTCTAGTTTCATTCATATTAACTTCAAGACATGCATGTTTCCATGTTTCACCTCTAGTTACTATCAAATGACCTTACTAATTACATTGTCACCTTCTCTTCAATATGAGTAGTAGTAGCCTTGAGCTTGTGGATTTATACTAGAAAAGAATAATTTGTGCTCAAAGTCAACTTTTTTCGTTATTTGATCCTGAAATGGCCCTATCCAGAACTAAATTGTGAGAGTATATATGGCACACCATGAATTTAGAATAATTGTACATCATATCATGACTAACATACAACCTACCTTACAAGAAATATAAACTGTTCCAACTTTGATCTTATAGTATTATAAATCACAAAGTCATGTATCACATTTGGTACATTTTTCCTGTACCAATCAACACTCACTTATATGAGAATTTGAGGTATTATTGGGAATGTATACTTTAGAATGTTAGCACTGGACTTTAAAATGTGCCAGTGCAACCACCTGCAGTTAAATCATTTGTGTATTTACATGACTTGAATGAATTTGATATATGCATGGACAAATTATATGGATCATTTCATTTGTGTGTACCTTTTGCATTGTGTTATTTACTGTGCTTCCTAATCTTATGCCTAGCACTTGGTGTAGGATGCTCCTGCCTTCATGTCTTAGTGGTTATCTGTTCAGAGAGCTGATGCAGCCCTACTGAGGACGTTGATCAATCCAAGAATCATGATTCTATTATGTGACACATCAATTGCTACTTGGGTTACTTTGTAGGAGCTTGAGTTTACAGAATGGATGCACAACTTTGCCACTTTGATACATTTGGCCCTGTGGTGTATTTCTCACTTGCTCAAGTGTGAAGTGTAGCTTTAAAAGATAGATAGGTATGATGATGCTACAGTGCTATGAGTCCTGGTGATTGTGGTCAGTACTGGTGTCTTGTTACCTCTGCTGTTTTAGGAGCCATAGAACATGTTTGGCTCGAGAAAGGAAAATAGCGTTGATACATGAATGAAATATCTGTGGTTGTGATTGACCTACCCTGCCTAGTGATGTACCATATGGGTGCCCAGATCGACCATGTTGCAATCGAATGTTGAGATTCCTTCCCAGTTGCCCTGCTGCTGCTCTGTCTCGAGATGTTGCTGATGAGTTGCCCATGATGGTCATGTCTTTCCCGAGCAAACATTTCAATGCTGTAGAACTGTCAATTCTGCTGACGATAGGTTCCAACACCAGATCAGTTAATTGCCCTATATATTGTGATTGTTGGTTTATCTTAAGCTTGAAGGTAGCCCAAGTTGAGTGCAACAGGCATTGAAGGAAAAGAACTAGTTTATCGGAATATGTAATGTCTGTACACTGTTTTATAGACTCATGGTTTACATGAGTTGGAAACTTAGAATTGCAACGAACCAGAAAACAAATGTTTGGCCACCTGACAGGAGAGTTTTCTTAGAACTGTATACTGAACTATCTCATACATTCTACTGACATATGGGTTCCTAGTGCCCTTCCTTCTGCAGCAAAAATTAATACAGTATCAAAAGGTGCAGAGGTTTCATGAGAAGACCGTGTTTATTAACCTCAGTTCTACCATGTTATCAGCTTGTCACAGTATCAAAAACAGATCATATATGACTGCATCCAGCATTGTTTGATCTCTATCCGTTTGTCTCCCTTTTTAGGGGGGAGGGGGCAGGTAGGCATCTTGCTTGCTTTCATTAAAATGAATTCGCAGCAAATTTTATATTCGTTCAGTTCCTCAAATCCATGCTTTCTGTCATCAGCTACCAAGCCATAATTCAAATTAAACTCTTGGACAGTGAGTGATACAGTCCCCAAAATAGAATATTGACCAATACTTTGATCATATTTTGTTTTCAAACCCAAGCAGACTTACATGGTATAATAAGGTATTTAAACTAACATACATTTACATTTTAACATGTCAGATTTATTCTTAAAGCAATTGATATCTGAAGTTTGAGAACAAGTGCCCACCAAAAAGACATATTTTACAGCAGTTGAGGGTCCATGCATAATCTTCATTATTTTCCAGCTAGAATGAACTATTTACAATAGAAGAAAGAAAATAAAATGGCATCATATTGATAGCTCAGACAGAAATTCAGATTTTGCAAACATGGAAATCCTCCAATAAATTTGACATATAATGATCCAACCGTAATTCTGATTCTGCTGATCACAAATATACAGTCACATTTTGAAAAAATAATTATTAGCAGCCCAGAAAACAGCTACATATATTTTTAATACAGGTACCTATCTATTACATTCCAATCCCAAAATTTGTAAGATTGGGTGTTATCCATATGGGAGCTGGCCAGCTGCACCACAATTGAGGAGGAACAATTTCTTCAGTGATATTGTATTCCAAGTTGAAAAGCCCTACATCACGTCTACTACTCTTCCAGTGTGCCATACATAGTTCATCATCGGCCATGTAGACATGGTTTTCTTTCAAATGTGGATATTCTTGAGCACTTATACATTGTGACTGACTATGCCCAAGAAACAACACATGGCCGTGCAAGCTATTAACTGCCACAAGCTCTTTTGCTACCATGTCCACTTTATGTATCATGATTTTCCTAGTTTCTGTTATGATCTCTGAAGGGTCACGCTCTGGAGCATCCTCACCCTCATCTTGCCAAGGCACAACATTCTGCTCCCTCCAGACTTGCAGCACATCACCTGATGGTGTTTGAACCAGGTACAGATGTTCATAAATAAAGTCCTTTGTGTCGCCCATGATCACCTTCCTTACGACATCAGGGCCAGTAAGATCAAAAGCCTCGATTCCGCCGGTAGATGTTACCGCATACAACAGACCATCCATATACATGCAGTCTTCATAAGCCGCGCTCGGCGGCAGCCAGGTCCACTGAGAATCTCCCTCCCTAGCAAACGAGAGCTGACTAACAGGATTGTGGATTAGGACCACAATGTAGCCTCCTGCTCCTGCCAATGGATCCACTGAAAACACATACGCCTTGACATAGAGGTAGTCACGAAGATTGTTGGGAGCACAGACTGGTGTTGCAGAGGCAAGCTCCTCCTCTCCGTAGTACTGTGCCAGCTCGTACTCCAGGACCGCACCTGCCTCGTCGTCGAAAACGGTGGGCTTCACCTGCTCGATGGTGGCCACCGGCGGGAGCGCGACCTGCTCGCCGGTGATCGGATTGACAATGTGCAGCTCGGAGCTCTCGTCGGCGGTGACCAGCCAGCCGTTGGAGCAGCCGATCAGGTACCGGCTACGGATCGGCGGCGCGGGGAGGGTGAGCTTGTAGACCCTGTTCTCCGCGAGGCTGTAGAGGCAGGCGACGTCGTCGGCGTCGGATTCAGAGGTGTACAAGAGGCACGGCGTCTGGAGCCGCCGCCGCCGCTGGTAACAATGGCTGCGCAGGCTGGTGTAGGCAGCGTGCCACGTGGAGCATACAGAGCCGGCACGAATCAGGTCGGGGATCTCCAGCAGCGCAAAGATGTCCATCAGGATGTCCACCGGAAGCTCCGGCGATTCAGTGTCAACAGCAGCAGCAGCCGCCTCCTGCATAGATGGTGGATGCACATGCTCATCGGTTATCTTGTATCTCTTCAGTGAAGCCGCGGAGAAAGCACGGATCCTGCGCAAAGCTCGCAGGACCAGACGGCACAGGCAGCTCGAGCTCATCACCGCCATCCCGGCTCTGCTGCACGTTTCCATGGGGGCAAAGATGTAGGAGAGGACCAAGCTCATCCCGGCTCTGCTGCACGTTTCCATGGGAGCAAAGATGTAAGAGAGGTCCAAAAAATTGCCTCGATCTGCAGGAGACGACGCACGCTTCCAGGTTGCAATGCAATCTGTTGCCAAGAACATACCAAGACCGAGTGCAGCCTCATAGATATATAGATTTGCGTTCGGAAGACCGGATCCCTCTCGAAGTCGACTCCGAAAGTCCGAATTTGTCGACGCGGGGATGTCCGAATCCAGGAGCGTGCGTTGCTGTATTTCTTTATGTGGGCCTCTGCACCTAGGCCGCTACGGCGTTTTCCGGCCCAAGTGGCGCTGGGCCGTGATCAAGTAAGCCGGCCCGGCGAAAAAGTAGCCCAATGCTGTGCTCAGGCGACACGCGGGCCTACTACGCCTACAGCCTGCCTCGCCGCCGCAGCTGCTGCCCGCCTTCCCCGGTGGCCCCGTCGTCTCGCCGGCGGCCGGCCTCAGCCCTCCGCCGCTCGGTCCATCTCCGCGCCACTGTCAAGCGCCCTCCTGCTGTCAGTACTAAAGTACTGCGGCGAAACCCCATCATCCCAATCGAGCGATTCCTCACCGCGGCTGCCGCCAGCCTGCTCTGGCGCCCCCTCGTCGCCTCGCCGGCGACCGGCCCCGAGTCGACCCTCCGCCGCTCGCTCCATCTCCGTGCCCCCATCGAGCTCAGGTACGGAGGTACCGCTTCCATGCCCCGACCCGGCCCCTTTTTCCTGTCGCCGTCGCGTACGGCCTGCACTTCCTCCTTCCTTGGACCGATCGCAGCTGCTCTGGGTTTGTGCGGGGCTGTAGGTGGAATCAGCTCCAAAAGGCAGGCAGGGCTCAGAAGATGCAAGGCGAATGCTAGGCGCTGCTCTGTGATTTCCAAGGCACCTACAGCACTGGCTGAACTCTGTTCTGTAGTCTAGCGAAAATTGGGGGATGCCTCGGCGTATCTGGTACTCTTGGTTTATCCTGTGGATGTTCTTGAAAAGTTGCGATAGATGCCCTGAACTAAATTGCCTCACATCCTCGCTATTCTCTGTGGCTGCGGACTGTGGGTGCTAGCAGTGGCCTCCTAGAGTGATAACATCTCTGGGGTTCTTTAACCTGAGTTATCATAGGTGCAGCGGCTGTGGATTCGTGGAAAGATCCATTTGCTTGTATACAGGGATATATTTTTCCATTTTTCTACAATGCATTCTGGCCTCTGTGGTTGCTGTGTATTTGAACCAAAATTCCTTTTCGGGGGCATGTGGAATTGGAAGCACAGTGCATATAAAAATTATAATTATGTTTCAATAGAATTGCTTAAGGCCTTGTTTGGATGTTGTCTGATTCACCTCAATCTACATGGGGTGGTTTGGGACGGAATTTAGTTCAAGTTCCACTGCAATCCACCCCAACACATATGAATTGATGCGATCGACTGGATCCAAACAAGGCCTAAAAGATTATACATTGTATGCCTTTCAGAGAACAACAGAAAAGATTTCTATTGTGTGAGCTAGCCTATTATTTCAGGGTTTCCGACACTGCCTGGTACTCATGGGTGAATCAAAATCATCTCATCTAGGATTTTATAATCAGATTTGGATCCACCACTTTTTTTTTGAGAACGTGGGCTGCACGTATTTCATTAAGTAGAAGAGAGAAGTTTTCAAAGTTTTAAGTCGGTAAGCCGAGGATTACCGCACACCTGACACACGCCCCTCAAGCTGAGGCAGTTACAAACCAATTCTACATCCTGGAAGAGCCCCCCCAGGCACCGGTCCTCCATGCATGATACAACTAATTGTACTGTTGGCGCTTATATATTTGGTCACAGTTTAGTTATGCCTGGCTTGCTCTAGTCGTGTCCACCTATCAAATTTACAAGGTCTCTGGACCTGAATCATTGAGCATGTCGTGTCCATCTGTCATTTTATAAGGTCTCTGGACCTGCATGTCATCTATTATGTCTTGCTAAGTCTACTAATACTAAATTTATAATAGCAAAGTTAATGTAGTAAGTGGCAATCAAGTTTATTTGTTGATCCTGAATCTTCATCTGGGTGATTAATGTCCACACTAATAGTACCCTTCACTCTAATAGTTAAGCCTAGTGCTTATGTATCTTACTATTTCCTGTCATTTACTTTTCAGCTGCTAATAGTATTAGGAATATGCTCAGTATCCACTTTAGTGGTTGGAATATGCTGTAGCAGGTAGATCATCTGTTCTATAAGTTCTATAAGTAGCAGTGATGTTAGACCTTCATCCTAAGTTTGCACTTTCAATTTCAACAAGCGGCTAAGGCCAAGCTGCCCTCTGGCAGATCCAAATCTGAGATCCACTTCTATGCCAGCACTCTCAACCTTTTCTGGTGCTACTGAGGTTTTCTCAGTGCTAACATACTTGGTTCTTTGTATACATGCAGGACTTGATACACTTAAAGGTCTATTTGTGTTGCATAGATTGATCCAACTTTGTTTTGAGATAGACTGTTCTTGAAAGAATGGTAGCCATTGGGTACTAATGTAAGGCTGGTAGCAGTATATGATAAAGACTATTGGGACTATTTGCTAGATGTGTGATGGAGTGCAACAAAGAAGAGGCCTTACATGCCAAAGAAATTGCTTTAAGGAAGCTGAAAACTAAATACTTCTTGGGTGCCAAAAGGATTGCACTTAAAGCTCACAGGCTCAATCCAAAGCTTGAGAACTTATCCCAGCTGCTGACTATCTGTGAAGTGCATTGTGCAGCAGAGGTGAAGGTCAATGGATACAAGGACTGGTATGGTATCCTCCAAGTGGAAGCAACAGTTGATGAAACAATCATAAAAAAGGGATATGAGAAACTTGCCTTTTTGCTTCACCCTGGTAAAAATAGTCTTCCTAGTGCTCAAGTTGCTTTCAATTTGGTTTCAGAAGCTCATACAATATTGTGTGATCATGTGAAGCGATCTCGATATGACATCAAAAGACAATGCGGTACCCGAGAAATGTCAAAGGAAATTATATGGCCATCAGATGAGGCCTGTGCAAATAAAAGTGATGTGGTTAAACACATACCACCATCTGATTGTGTAAAGGTGTTTTTGACCATATGCCCGCATTGCCGGAAGCAATTTTTGTACCATCAGAGGAACCTTATGATCCGCTGTGAAGACTGCAGTAAAAACTTTTTTGCATTCAACCTATATGAAGAGGTTGTTCCCTCAAGATTCCTTACTGCTCCAAATAATTCTCAAGTTCCATCTGAAATGTTTGCAAGTCAAAAACATGGTGCCCACAATCCGCAGGTCCAGTACATCAAGCTTTATCCTACAGTGGGGCAGTGAGCCAATGATGCATGCTAGACAAAAGGATGAACATGTAGAGTGGGATTGCAGGTCTGATGGTGATCAGGAAGGTAGGTTCTCAGAGACAAGTTGAGTGGTCCAATGTTTTGCAACAAACCTCAATCACTCTCCTGCATCTTTTGTATTTGAGTGTACAACAAGGATGATGCCAGATCCTCCAGATACACACTTTCTTGCCACCCAAAACTTGAGTAGAGAAGATGCATCTACAGTGCTAAATGATGCAGGGTCCGAGAGATTGGGTAAAGAAAGCAAGATGATGGTGCCAACAACAGCCGCACCAGGTACTCCTATAACATGAGGGTAAAGAAGTATAATTCACTCTCTGATGCTGATTCCAGTGATGATAAAATGTCTAGTGACCAACTGACAATGTTGCTGGCACTGACAGTCAATCAGCTGAACATCTCCCCAGCAAAGTAGACAGTCAAGGCAATGGAAATGCAACACATGAAGGAAATGCTAATTACAGTGATGATAAATGTTTAATGATAATATTGCTGGTATTGATAGCCAATCATCTGAACATTGCCCCAGCAAAGTGGACAGCCAAGGGGATTGGAACGCAACACATGAACACAACATTAATCACAATGATGCTTAAATGTTAATGGTAGTGTTCCTAGTGTTGGCAATCTATCAACTGAACATCTCCACAGCAAAGTGGACATCTGAGGGGATGGAAATGCTATGCTTGTATGAAATGTTAATTCTGGAAATGATGAAATATGTAATGGTAATGTAGCTAGTTCCAACAATGAATTAGCTGAATATCTCCCTAGATAAATGGAAAGTCAAGCTAATGAAGTGGGCCTCCAACTCTAGCTCTATAGTGGTCTTTAGAATCTTTTTCTCGTTTATTACTGGCCCAGTAACTGTCTTTCCAACTAGTAAACCATTTTAATTCTATTGTCTCACAATTTTGAGCGAGGATATTGGCATATTTTTTAGGCAAATTCCTTTCTTGAATCTTGACACCTGTACAACTCTTAAAGGAAGATGATGACAAGAACCTTTCTGCAGCTTATATGATGACAAGGACAGACTCGATCTACATGGTTTTGTACTAGTGTTTGTGACTGTCGTCTGTCTTGTCCAGGTTGCATTGCTAATCATCAGCTATTCAGCTTGTTAAAATCAGCTTGACAGATGCAAGACACATCCAACAGAAATGCTCTAGTTATATTGGCGGAACCCCATACATGCAAGTAGGAGTCCTCGTTGTAGTATTCTACACTCAAGTCCTAGTAGAACTAGAAGTCTTACAAGCACAGCTCTCTTTAAGTCCCAGTACAAGTAGGACTCGATTCACCATAAAATAACTGAATAAGAGAAGGTTATATTGCGATACTGCAACATGTTTCTTCAGCTCCTCCATTAGCCTTACTTCTTCATAGGTCCTTGTTCAAGATACAACATTTGCTTTGCAAAACCTTGTTTGTATGCCTCTCCAAGTAACAACCAAAAACACATAAATTTGATCATATAACTTGTCGAAGAGGCGAAAATAGGTAAACCTCCATGATTTCTTGAATAGCAGAACGAAGAACACGACCCAATGGCCTAGCAGGAAACCTATGCCAAGTCCAAAACAAAAGGACAGTGGCTTAAAGCCAGTTTCATCACTTCCCTGATCATGTGAATTAGATACCATTTCTTGAACAATTCCTAAGAAGAGGAGGCCCACAAAGACCAATGTTGCCGTCGTACATAGATGCATTCTCAGAGTACAGGGTATCAAGTTGACTTCCTTGTGGTATTGTTCCTGCAAGATTGTTATAAGACAAATCCATGTAGCTTAAAGCTGTCAAGTTTGACAAGCTTGAAGGGATTTGACCAGAAAGCATGTTCCTTGAGAGATCAAGTGACTCCAAGGATTGCATTTCCCCAAACATTTTTGGAATTTCTCCACTCAAGTGGTTCCATGAAAGATTCAAATTTCGTACAACATCAAGTGAAGCTATCTCTTGTGGGATTTCACCGGTTAAGCCATTAAATGACAAATCAAGGGTTACCACTTCCAGAATCATTACAGCATGATATTTCAGTGTTTGCCCCTTTGTGTTCACCAAAAAGTCGCCAATTATGTCAGCCGCATCAACAAATGGGTAAAGTCCATGTCTGATGAATGGGTTCCTTCGCTTCATAGCTGTTAAATTTGATAGATGATAAGGTATGGAATGGAACTTGACATACTGTTGTTTGCCAGATTCAAATACTGAAGGTATTTGAGATTTGAAATGTTGATAGGTATATTCCCAGAGAACATGTTGTGGCTAAGTCGTAGAAATTGTAAGTCCACTAGTTCACCCAGCCACATTGGCAATGGTCCTGAGAACTTGTTCTGAGATAGATCAAGAAGGATCAAATCAGTGCAGCTTCGTAGGAAGGAAGGAAACTGCCCTGATAAGCTATTGTTTTGCAGCTGTAGGGACGTCATGCTTCTCGTCCCATTACATTTTGGCAATTCTCCACTGAGAAGATTATTGTCAAAATCTAAGATTACCAAGCTTTGTAAATCACAGATTGATCCAGGAACCTGACCAGTGATGTAGTTGGAGAACAGAACCAAGAATTCTATGTTTGGAGCACCAAAATTTGAGGACAGGGGTCCTGACAAAGAGTTGTTATAAATGTACAATGAGGTGAGATTTATCGGCAGCCGGGGTATTCCACTGACATAACATCCATGCATTTTGGCAATTTATTGGTGATTCTGTTGTCGGAGATGTGGAGACTGACAGCCTTTGCGAAAGTAGTACAAAACCAATCTGGAAGCTTGTCATTTATGCCTGCACTTGAGATATCAACATATTGAACATCATACTGATATTGCAGCCACGCTGGAAACAGAGGACCCATACGGCATGATCCAAAGATTGCTCTTTCTAATCTGAAGGGAGTTATCCATTTAGGATCCATGTCGATCTTGATGTAATTATGAGATAAGTCTATGTATACTAAGCTATTCAGATTAGCAAAGTGTTGTTTCTGTGATTACACCTTGAAGTCTACTATAGGATAGATCGAGTTTCACCAAATTACTGAGAACACCAATCTCCAATGGAACGGGTCCAGTGAGTAGGTTACTGTAGAGCTCAAGGGTGTTCAAAATTGTAAATTTCTCTACAGATGGTGGTAAAGATCCAGTTAGGTTGTTGCTCTGAAGATGCAGTTTCTTTCAATCTTGTGGATGCACACTGTGGCAGCCACTCAAATAACTCTACGATGTTCACATACGAGACAGAGTCTTCAAGGTTCAGGATCTCTAGATTGCATAGGTTTTGCACCTTGGATGCCACTACATCGAGGTTACTATTGTGTGATAAGTCAAGGGTTTCAAGTGACGTCATACGTCCTAGTTTCCCCCTGAAACTAGCCATGTAGATGGTTCCTGCCAGGTTGAGGTGTCGAAGGCCCGTCAAATTCCAAAGCCAACAAGATGCCACTGAGTGGTCAAGAGAGTTGTAAGAAAGATCATGTGTCTCAAGCTTTGTGAGGTTAAGGTGTGGGAGGGACTTGTTTGCGCTTGAAAGCGAGCATTCAGATAGACCAAGGAACCTCAAAGAAGGCATCATGTTCATCACCAGATCCCAATTGGCTGTGGCACTTAGGTCTATCTGAGATTTGTAGGAGCAGCCCAAGCGCCCCTATAAATAAATTTTAAAATTTCACAAAACCGAACAAAAAAAAAACCCCAAAAAAGGCAAAAGAATAGCAAAAAAAATATCCATTCCTAAGATTCAAACCCTTGACCTTGGCCTTGCGTGTTACCTTCTCTAGCACTCCATCTCTTCATCACTTATGTTTAAATCTAGTTTTAGACCTCCTCATATTATACTAAACCGAGTTCAAATTGACCATTTGGGTCTCTAAACTAATTTAAATAAAAAAGTTATCTACTACAAATTTTTATAACTTTTTGAGACCTACAACTTTTATGTTGGTCATTTCTTCATCTGATGTCATTTAAAAAAGTCAAATTTCAAATTTGAAAAGTCAACATAATTTTCTTTGACTAGATGATTTCAAATCAAAATATTGTCAACTACAAAGTTCCATAACTTTTTAAGACTTACAACTTTTATGTTGGTACTTTCTCCATCCAAGGTCATGATCATTTCAAAAACTCAAATTTCAAACTTAAACATGCAAATATGATTTTCCATGTAAAACAAAAATCAAATAAAAAGTTGTCAACTACAAAGTTGTATAACTTTTCGAGGTCTACACCTTTCATTTTGGTCATCTTTTCATGCGACGTTGTTCTATCAACTTAAAATTTAAATTTCAAATTTTGACCACTTCTTAAAAGTGTAAATATTTCAGCTGAAAAAATCTTGAATAACAAAGTTGTGCAACTAATTAAGAACTATAATTTTTATTTTGGTAGTAGTAGTACCATTGTTTACAAATCTCATCTCATTTAGTATGTTTAGGCCCATCAGTATTCAGCACCTGATCCAAGTCCCAACAAAGCTTCTGTCTTTGGATTTCACTGATGACACTAGGTTTCTATCCCAATTTCGACGGGCCAAAGCACAACAGAAATTTACACTGTAACTTTCAACTTCAGCTGTACATGATCCTTCATATCCCATACCATAAACAATGAGTTATACATTATGGGAGCAACAAAAGGAAACCAGCTTGAATGGTTAGGCCTCCAGCTATATATACACACAAAAAAAAAACTTCACCCCACAAATATTTTACAATGATTTGGTGATTCATGAACAATTTCAGAGCTACTAGACAGCAACTCACTGTTCGATCTTCATGGAGCTAGAGTTGTTGGCGCTGCTATCGGCTAGGGTGTTCATCTGAGGCATATTCTGAAGCCCTTCCCACATAGAAGGTATCTGGTTTTTTGTTGGCACGTCATGAATAGTTCTGTGCAAAACATCGACAGGATTAGAAATGTTGCACATCATTTTGGCTGCATGATTCCTTGGTTGAATGGAGCAGTAAGGCTGCTTGATCCTGGATCGACTCTATAGAAAGTAAGATTTCTGTCTTGTGAAAGCATCATTTGTTTGGAAATGATCTGCTCAATGTCAAAGCCAAGCTCTGGGTTAACAGTTGTAAGTTTCATTGATAAAATAACTCACTCGTCGTTGCGATGACCGCACATACTCCCTCTGATGTCATTCTAGGATCTGCAACCAATACCAAGAACGAAGTTAAATGACCGAATATACCCCTTCAAGTCTTGCAGGAGACATGCTGCTCGGATTTCCTGTCATTGATAGAGTGCGGAACTCCTACAGGAACCACAATTGATTACCAGCTGATTCATCAGCTTTTTCGCCATGGCAATTGCTCAGGTGTCTTGTCACTATGGTGCAGTACTTGTATGCTACCTCAAACGATGTTCCTCGTGAGATTAATATTGAACTCTACAACGACACCAATTATGGGACAGAGTAGTTAGTGGCTTGGCCTCGCTTTTGTGAAAGAATGATGTGCCATTATTTGC
This sequence comes from Chrysopogon serrulatus, assembly GCA_015844335.1. NCBI lineage: Eukaryota > Viridiplantae > Streptophyta > Magnoliopsida > Poales > Poaceae > Chrysopogon > Chrysopogon serrulatus. The sequence continues at coordinate 15,639 of JADLZL010001810.1, forward strand.
ACCGGGACCATGATCAGATTGCTGGCCTGCTGACTGCTGAGTAGATCACTTGTCCATAACCACCAATGTTCCTCAATCAACTGAAATTACCCCACCAAGTGGTGAAAGATTTTGAAGGCAGGAGGCCGAAGCAAAATGGCAAAGACGGAAGCAAAGAGCCAGGGGCAGAGCCACTCCTTCCCCCACCCCGGAGCTGGCATCTCGGCATCTCGCAGACTCGCACTGCCCATTCAAACACCTGGGACTGGAGCTGGTTTCTCACACTGCCCATTCAAACAGCAGGAAGAGGCTCAAATGACAGTTAGACTTTCAGTTGCCGTTTTTGCATAAGGCATTATCTGGAGGACAGGGCCATGCCAGGGAAGCTTGCTCACAGTCAAAAAAAAAAAAAAAAAAAAAAAAGAACAGTTTTAACCATGATTACATGTATAATAAATAATCTCAGACAAAACAACTATCAAAGGGCATGAACCAACAGTTACGAGTTCATCCCCAGGAGATAATTGTTATCTATGGCTAAACAAACAACAAAATCAGGCACGTGCATCCAGCTAACTTCTTCCGAACCGGACATGGGTGTTGCTAGTGGCGAATCTTGATGACGAGAACCCATGTTTCTTAGTGCTGGATGAATGATTTGAGTTCGGTGATCTGGTACCATGGTTGTGCCTTCGTGAAGACTGAGGAGTGAAATAGTCATCACCAGACAAGAACTGGTGGTTTGTGTAAGACTTCTTGGGAGTAGATGGAGAACCCCACCCATTGGATTTGTACTTCTTCAATGGTAGATCATCACCACCAGTCCAACCACCTCTCGATTTGGATTTATGACGAGGTGTGTCCATTCTTTCCTCAAAATGGGGGCTTTTCCTTTTGCTTGTTTTACGGGCATCATGAGGAGCTGATCTAGCACTGGAATCTTTTTTCCATTTTTCCTTCCTCTGACTGTGTGATGTCTTGCCTTTTGACCAATCGGACTGCAGAAGGGGAAAAAACAGAAACTTAAATACAGGTAATTACTGTGATATGAAAATAATTTGTGTGATGCTTATAAAAACCTTAGCGTTCTTTGTGCAGCCACGTGCGAAGTGACCTTCCTCGCCACATTTGTAGCATAAGGTTGGAGTTGTGACAGCACTAGTTTCCTTGCGCTGCTTGGCACATCCCTATAATAGAAGGTCCAATGTTAATCACCTGTCATGAGAAGCAACATGTGGCAACAGCAGAAATTAGGTGACTTGTAATAAGCATTAAAACTTACCAGACCAGAATGGCCAGATTGGGCACAATTATAACAGCTAATTTGTTTTGGACAATTGTCAGAGAAGTCGGAACAACATAGATGGCCCTTCTGATTACAAACGTAGCATCTTATTTGCTGCATAATCAAAAATACAATTATTAAAGGGTAAGCTCTTTAATCCATGAATTTGTGACTCTAACCTTGCACCTGGGACACTATTGCACTGCACAAATAAGTATTACATGGAGTGCACCTATCTTATCCTGTAATACATTGTTGTAGATTCAAAAACATTGCACATGCAAGTTTCAGGGATCCTGTTATGGAGGGGAAGGCACAGCATAAAATTTACCCGGTTTACTTACAGAAATCTCAAACATATATCTTACAGTTACTGCCTAGTCACCTGGCCCACAACAATTTGCATCCAAATGTTTTTTTTTAAAAAAAATCTAGCTCATATTTAATTCCGTTATAGGCTTTTCTTCAGACCAACACTAGAGCAAAACAAATGCCAACAAACAAAATCCCATTATGGATACAAGATAACAAATTAGCTTAAAAAGGCAAAGAAAACACTACCTCGATATCATCTGGTGGGTAATCATTGGTACATCCAAACATATCATGACCTGTTTCTCCACATCTTAAACATAATGTGGATTGATGATCATTTCTCTTGTGCTTATCAGGGCAGTCTTTCGCCATATGGCCTCCTTTTTTGCAGATGAAACAATCTTGACCCTGTGAAATATATTAATGGTTTGTTTATTCTTGAGAATGCAAAACACAAACAAGAACCATCACAAAAATCAATACAAGAGAAACATATACAGATAATAGTACCAAACAGATGATGAACACAGAAGATTCAAAGAAACAAAAAAGAAAACTTATCATTCTTTATTTTTTTAATACAAAGGCAGGCATGAATATGGAAAGGAATATATCAAAAAACCATTTGAGATTAATTATAAAGATAAAGATAATTGTACTGTTCAAATGGTGTGAATAAGCATGAGAATTGGAAAAGTGAACTTAGTGAAGAGTGAAGACAGCTAAAATGTATAAAGTATGGGGTCAAAAGACGAGTTGGCATGATGAGTATAAAGGAATTGTTTAACCAAAGTTAATAGGGATGTAACTCGAAGGAAACAAATGTGTTGTGCGATATCACACCCAGTGCACTTGGTACACCAAATCAGTAATGATTAATGAACTTCCTTTCTGTCTAGAAATACATGTGTTCATACAGAGGCAGGAGCTAAACAGAAGGAAAAATTTTCTAAAAATGTTTGAAGTAACAATGTTCAAGATATATTTCCTTTTCTACTAGAAATACGGGTGTTCTTAACAATGCAATGCAGATGTTGTAAGCCTGTTACAAGTAACAAGCTTAAGATATATGTCTTCAAAGACATAACAGCAGGGGTAAAGTACATTTGCATGATTGTGAAATTGAAACCTAAACAAGGTGAAACATATTGAGCTATTCAAGGTTTGAATTATCATCCTACACAGAAACATTACACTTCAAACAACAAAAACTAAATAGATCGAGATATTCAAGGGCATGAATGGACATACCCAAGTCACCGAGTGATAATCCCTCGGAGATAGGGGGACCAACCTGCGTGCACTGCTTTGCATTGTGCCCGAACAACCCACAAACAAAGCAAGGTTTCTTCCGCTTTTCCATTGGGCAGTTTGCAGCTACATGACCTTCCTCACTACAATTAAAGCATGTCTCCAACAATGTTTCCCCAGGATCAAAGTATCTTGGTATGCGCTGGTCACAAGTAGAAGAAACATAGCGGTAAGCTTACATTTGCAGCACAAACACAATAAATTCACATGTCACTTACAAGGAGCTTCCGCAGAACCATATTGTCAGATGCAGGGATATCAGCTCCATCTTCAGTTAGCACCGATTCTGCTGTCCCAACTGGCCCTTCCTGGGTGCTACCAACCTGAAGCCAAAAAGAATAAATCCACTCATTATTATCCAAAGGAGATAAACCTTGCATTTTGTTCCCAAGGAAGGAACACTGAGCTCAAAAGGTTTTTAACTTAATCCCAGCAAAAAGAAGGCACTCAGGATATCAGTCTTCAGATAAACTTTAATTTCAAATGAAATCAGCTAATTCTGACCAGCAACAGCAGGACGAGCAAAGATGCTACTTTGCAGTCCTAATCAGCTCAATTCAGAAGCTTCCCCTAAGCTCACAATAGAGGGGGAGCAGGCACTAGGCAGTACAATCAGTCGATTCTATATGGGATTGCTTAGCTATAAGCATTGAATTTCACTGTTGAATTGAACTAGGAGAAAGAGCTAGGAGGAGGGGAATGCTCAAGCCTCAAGCTTACCTCCTTCTCTTCCTCCTCTACGGCGGCCGCCGCAGCAGCCTCGTTCGCCTCCTTCCGATGCTTCTTCCTCTGCTTCCGGCGCTGCTTCTTCTTCTGCTTCCGCCGGGACTCATCAGCCTCAGCGAGCTCCACGACGGCGTCCTCATCCACCTCCTCGTCGCCGGACGACACCGAGAGCAGGTCGGCGAACCCGGGCACCCCGCCGCCGGACGCCCCGCGCCGCTTCCGCTGCGCGCGCGCGACGATCTCCAGGCTGAGGTCCTCGTTCCCCAGCTCGTCGTCCTCCTCCTCGTCGCCCCGCCCCGGCGCGGCTGCCGGGAAGGCGGGGAGCCATCTTCGTCCAGGTCTGGGTCCCGCCGCGCCCTCGAGCGCAAGCGCTGGGCCATCCGCGGCTGCGGCTGCGGCGGCGGGCGAGGGGCAGGGGAGAAACCCTAGCGCGCTCCCTCGATCTGGAGGCGGCGCGGAGAAGTGGGATGGGTACGCCTTGCCAGCGGCTCGAATTCGTCTGCTCGTGCCGTCGTGCGGGGGCCCGCGAGCGCGTGCCGCTGCAACGGTGGTGTGGGCCCCGCTCATCAGACTGTATTGGATTTTGGAGGAGGGTTGAAGTTCAAAGAAAATAAAATGTGTTTGGAGGGGAGTGTTTGGTTTATTTACAGATGTTTGTTGTATGAATGAAATATCTGGACCAGGATTTCAGGGTGCGCGGGGGTGTGCACTATACATGCTTGGTTCTAAATTACAAGATGCTTATATAAAAATTAAATATTTTATAATTTGAAAAGGAACTAGTAGAAGAGAAGAATATTTAGTGAAATCGCATGAGTGGATGGAAAGACAACTAAGATATTGTTTGGTTAGCTATATGAGTGGATGCAGTCTATTTACTACCGAGTGTACCTGACATGTGAGCATGGCTTCTCCTTACACATCCATGAAGCTTGGCTCCGGAAATACAACCTATTTGGCCTTTATTGGGCCTGTATCTACATGTAATATTGCAAGCTATGAGCTAAGCTTGTGTTTTAGTATCTAAGGTCGTATGGGTAGACGCAATATGTTGAAAATATATCTAACAAGTGAATTATGTACATTGTTGATACATCCACGTAGCCTGGCTTGGTATTTGGTCACACTGTGCGGTGTTGCATTCGCGATTGTTTTTACACCTTGAGTTGGAGAGCGAGACAATCAAGCGGTCCTCCCTAGAGAATATATGCATCACTAAATGCATGCATAGCGGAATCATGGTCACTAAGCTAGTAGAGAGTGAGTGAGCACATGTCTGACGTTTCTTTTTATCATAGGGGAAACTAAATAACTCTTAAGAAAGGGTATAATAAGCCCTTGTTGGTGGTAGGATACATCGTAAATGGAAATAAAAAGTACATTGTAAACGAAAAGATATGAGTAGAACATTGTTAGTGGTATTAATTGTTCTATATTATTATCGAACAAGAAGGATGCAAGCTCCCACATAACCATGTTTTTGCCAAGGTATAAAAATTTCATGCTTTCCATTAGTCCTTGTTGGATCCCTTAACAAGATGTATAGGGTTTCATGACGCCCTTAAGGTTTAGGGTTTAGGATTTCATGATGCCCTTCCACCAAGGGTTTAGGGTTTAAGAACCTTATACATCATTTTGGTGGAAGGACAAGAAGGGCATCATGAAAATGCCAGCTCCCACATTTGGACAAGTCCATTAGTCCTTGTTGGAGCCCTTAGGGTTTCATGATCCCTTCCACCAAAAGGATCCTACTGGACTTCTTGCTTGAGGGAGTCTATGTATTTAGATAGAATTTGTCCCAAGTCGGGTTTACCCAAGCGATATACGCTTTGTTATAGAACTTGTCCAAATGTTTCAATAGCAAGGCATTATTTTACTTGTTTAAGTCTATTATACCAAGGCCTCCTTGGTTCTTGGGCTTACATGTAGTCTCCCAGGTATCTAAGCATTTTTTTCTTTTCTATTTATGTCATCATTGCTCCATAACCAGTGCTTTCTGAAGATGTCCATCTGTTTAATAACTTGAGTTGAAGCAACACATAGAGAAAGTTGGCAAGGCTAATAAAATAGAGTTGACAAGGATTAGTATATTGTTATAGGAGAGAAAATTACTGATTCCGTAGAGCCTTTTATTCTATTTTAGTTAGGAGTGGTGAGTATTCTAGTAAGGTTGGCTTAGTAGTACCTAAAGGGGCCCCAAGTAAGTAAAAGACATGCCACCAACTTGGTAGTTTTACTTGCAATGCCATTGAGGCGGACTGAAGAGGCACTTGATTTCAGAATGTTCTCAATCTAGCTAGATATTTTTTTTAAAAGCCCTCATGTCTCATAACCTCTAAGATAATCTGAAACAACCTGCGTTTTCCTCGATGGGAAAACTCGCAGATTTCATACAACAATGTGATGGCCATGAAGGACTCATCACCGTCATCGACAATCAGCGGTTCAAAGTGCGCATACGGCGGAAATTAAATTTAGAGAGTACAATAGTAGGGTTTAAGTAATTTATTACATCACCTGAAAGGCGGAAATCACACACTCACACATAGTCCGAAACAGCAATAGAAAGGTAGCGGCGGATCGATGCGTCTTCTCCTTGCGCGAAGTACGAGACTCCTACTCCTCCTGATCCTCCTCCTCGAACTCCCACTCGAGGTCCTCCCCTGAACCACAATGTATCAGTACGATTTGTACTGGACACTATTCTCACCCATTATATGAAGCATTGCTATGTGGAAAGTGGATGCAAGGATAAGCAAAAGACCTACTTGAGGCTCTGGTTTTCCTATGCATTTACATAACTAAGTAGTATATGTCAAGTTTTAACCTGTATATTACCACACACTTCCCCATCCATCCCATCCACATCCATCCAACACCACTCAATTCACACACACACACTCTCTCTAGTCGGCGAGGAAGACTCCCGCTCCTCCTCGCCTCAATGGCCTAAGCCAGAATCCATCACGCCTAGGGGGAGAGAAGAGAAATGGACTCCACTCACTAATCATGAGGGGGTGGAAGCATAGGAATGTCCGTAACTGTGGACACGGCTATACGTATAGATCGATCAACTCTGCAGAGCGTGTACACCTGGAACCACAAGATCACCATCATCGGCGATGCGCCTCGCCTAGGCTGATACCGAGCTGCCACCTAACAGGCCTAATGCCATTCTACCACTCAGCTCTGGGGCACCCCGGAGTCCACCGGCACGCTGAGACTGTGAGACGTGGTGTCGGATCCCAGAAGGGCACCACGCTGTCTCAGGAGGGTGTGGGTCTCGACACCCGTACCTCCCTACACTATCACCTAGCAACCTAGTAGTAATGGCAGGGGGCCAGCTAGCCGTCAAGTCGTTTCCCGCCCATCAGGAACGAGTGGTGTGCACGAAGGGTCCTATGAACCGGTTCTCACGACATACCAGTCCTTAGGAGTGACTAGACAGGACATCTTCACTTGGGGCTCGACGCCCCGTGCCTCGGCGGCACCTCCCGTCCCGAGGATTTGTACCACAAATGCACTCCTCCCCGGAGCCTTCTCCCAACACATATACCCACCACAGGTACTCTCACATGGGGAGTGCCTAGATCACACCCCCCGGCACGGCACGTCCTCACGACTTGCCATAGATCCGGCCCAGTCGACACAACCCTCACTACACACCCAAGACACACGCCAAGATCACTCCCGATATCCTGGTTCTCCACATCAATGGCACCGCGTGCCTTAGCCACTCACAAGCATGAATCATTAACAGTAGTAAAAGTAGTAAGTGAGTAGCAAAACGGTATTCATGATAAGCGTGAGTTTAAACCTAGCAGCGGGTGTGCAGGGGATTGGTTACGACAAGGCAGAGGCTTAATCAATCAATCTACCATGCACCCTATCAACAGTGGCAAGCAGCAAGTAATAAAGCGCTAGCATTCTAGTATTTGCATGCCTAATAGGTGCTAAGAGGTTGGGTGGGACGTGGCACCTGCAATCGGGTCGTCTTCCAGGTCCTCGGTGTACTCGTAGTCGTCTCCCTCCTCAGTCGGCGGCTCCTCCGTCTCTGAAAAGCGTGACATAATACCGTGTTTAGCGGCTTCTATAGAGGTACACAAAGAAGCAACTGAAATCCAAAAAAACCAAAAGCACTCATGGATAAGCCTATGACCTAGAGCTCATTTTTAGAAAAATTTGGACTCTGGTTTCATATTTTTCGGAGTTAAAACGGATTTATAATGAATTTTTGAAGGTTAAATCAATTTCTAAAAAAGAAAACATTTCATTTAATTCTGAAAGCATGTGACACGTGGCAGACTGGGATTGGCCGGCTCAGGCTGAGTCACTGACCGGTGGGCCAGGTCAACAAATCAATGTTGACCGGTCAACGGTCAACGCCGACCGGCTCACACCGGGTCTAGGCGGGCTGGATCAGGGCCGGCCCGGCTCGGACACGTGTCGGCACACAGGCGCAACAGTGTGGCGGGCTCGGGCCCCCACTGGGCTTGGTCTACGGGGTCAGGTCCAGGGTGAACTCGGCGCGGGTGCGCCGTGGACTCCAGGCTTGGTCTATGGTGGACCACGCTCTCCCCTCCTTCTTCTTTCTCTGGACCACGGTGCACCGGGCGTACACGGGACCTGACGGCACTCCTTCTTCCCCCTCGCCCCCTCTCTTCTTCACCGGTAGGTGAAAGGTCCTAAATGGCTAGAGGGGGGTGAATAGCCTAATTGAAATTTCTACAAAGCACTAAACAAACTGGTTAGTATAACAAATGGCGAAGTGAGTGTTGCACTAGCCTAGTGGGGGTTGCAAGCCAACCTAACCAATTCTAGCAATCCTAATACACTAGGCACACTAAGATTAATGTCCTTAGCAACAAACTATACTACACACCCTAATATACTACTTTGCATAAAAGTAATCGCAAGGTATGAACCGAGGGATGCAAACCGTGCCTTTGGGATGTAATGCCAATCACCTTCTCAATCAACAATGAGAAACCAAGGTGATGATCCAATTCAATTAAATGAAATCCAAATATGATCTCGATGGATCAATCCCAAATGAACACCGGATTTTTACCGAGGTTCACGTGCTTGCCAACACGCTACTCCTCGTTGTGATGGCTCACTCACTTGGGATTTGGCGGCTAATTGGCACCACACCAAGTCTCCAATGGGCACCGCAAGAATCACCACAAGATGAGGGCAACACAAGTCACGAGCATTCCACTAGAGTACCTTTTGCGATCTCCCACGGGGACAAGGTCAAAAACCCCTTACAATCACCTCCGGAGTATAGGCGCCACACAAAGCATCCAACTGTTACTCACAAGAACAGGTTTCTGCGCGTCGACCGGACGCGGGTTAAGTGGCGACCGGACGCGTCCGTCCCGGCGTCCGGTCCCTCTACCACGGCCACGTGTCAAGCTCATTTGAAACTAGCCGTTGTACGCCAACGGCTAGCACTTCTCGCTTGATCGGCATCGGCCGGAAGCGTCCGACGCCACACCGGGCCTTCGACGATCGAGTCCGGTCGGCCACCGAGAGGTCCGTAAATGAGTTTTTTCTTGACCGGACGTGTCCGGCCTCTCTTGATCGGACGGACACGCCCGCATCCGGTCCACTCTCGCCCAACTCGCCGCAGAAACACACCTTGGCACCGGGCGGTCAGGTGACCGGCGTCCGGTCGTTCGGGAAAACGCGTGCGGGACGCCACAGCTTGACCGGACGCGCCCGGTCCCCTTCCAGACAGCGTCCCGGTCACCTCGAAAGTGACCCCTTTTCATCCGAAAACCTCCGAAGTCCCGCCCGCAAGCTTGGGGCGGGAGGGGTTTACACCCAAACCCCACCACCCCTTGCTCCCATGTGCCAACATAAAAGTGTCTCTCCACTTGTGCACATGTGTTAGCATTTTCAAATGAATTTTGCAAGAGATTGTTTGCTCACTAGGTCCTTAATACATATGCAAAGTCATTGCTCACCTAGTGGCACTTAGATAACCGATATTGCGCGACATCGTCCCTCTTAATAGTACAGTTATCAATCCTAAATCCGGCCATCAACTTCTCTACTCACCTATGGCCGGCAAAATGGAAATACCCTAGCATATACCTTTGCCTCTAGCATTCCATCTTGCTCCTCATCTTCCTTCATCTTCAAGAGTGGCACTTGATCATCTTTTGATCACTTCCATCAACTTGATCACCATTCCACCACTGGGCTTGGACCTCCCCTTTCTCTAATGCTGCACACTTAGCAATAGGGTTAGTCCTTAGGTTTCATTAATTAGCCAAAACCAAACTAGGGCTTTCAATTTTTCCCTTTTTGGTAATTGATGACAACCTCCACAAAGATAAGAGTTAAATTCAATTTTGACTTTACACCACTTGTGCAAGCAATTTGACCTATGAAAAGAGTTGGACAAGTCATGTAAAATCTATTTGGTAGCTATGGCTCCCCCTACATGTGCTAAGAGTTTGAATTTAGAAGCTTTGCACACATAATGGATGAATCGGTTTTAGGAGAGTCATTTCTACCAAATTGATGCTAAGGTGTATAGAATGGACCTTTGAAACATGATACCATCGGAGTGCACATCATGAACCATCCTTAGCACCAAATCTAGCTAGAAAACATCAAATAGCTAGAAACCCCGTGAAATCAACATTAAAAGCATGGTTTCTAGATACCACTTAGAAGGCACTAAGAAAAATGCTACTTCTAGCTAGAACCTATGCATGCTAGTAATCTATACTAGCAAGCACCACACAAGCAAGAGAGATAGCACTTATGAGATAAATAAATTCTAAGTGCAATGCAAGCAATCATATGAATATGCACATTCAAATGTAATTAATTGTGTTCATGAGCTTGCTGCCCCTTCTTGTGTGCTTCAAAATTTTTGATCCCATTCCATTCTTCAACCTTCATCTACTCTCCCCCTTGATGCATGCTATCTTTGTATTCTCTCCCTCTTTGTCATCAATGACCACAAAGGTATATGATCATGCTTGGTGTAGACTTGAAATCGTGGAGGGAGCTTGGAGTAGAGAGATGATCACTTAAAGTTGAGGATCACTTGTTTCCATAAACTTCCTTCTCTTGTGGTTTAAACTAGTAAACTTGCGTAAGTAACCTAGCTCGGTTTGAACCAATGACAAGCTTCTTCCCACATCTTTCAATGGTTATCTTATCAATGTTGAACTAGATCCTTTCTTGCTCATTTAACTAGATCAAACACTAGGTTCACATTCTCATGAACAAGTCATATTTAGCCACTAGATCATACAATACATAGAAGCAAAGTGACATAATATGTACTCAATATCACTTTGTTTTCATGAATGAGCCTAATAAGCAAGAGATATCACTAGAAGGAATGTCTATATGCTCTAATCAAGTCCTTATTAAGTATGAATGCATCATGCCAAACAATTTCACCATTGTATTAGTCGAAGGGGAGGTATGTCATATAGTTGGGGGTGCATTCATCTCATGTTGGAGAAGTCAAGAATATTCAATTCATTTCTCAATGTGCAAAATCTCTTCTCATCAAGTGGCTTGGTAAAGATATCGGCAAGTTGATCATTGGTACCAACACTCTCAATAGAAATGTCCCCCTCTGCTTGGTGATCTCTAATGAAGTGGTGCCTTATGTCAATGTGTTTTATCCTTGAATGTTGAACCGGATTGGTGGTGATCTTCACGGCACTTTTATTGTCACATAGCAATGGCACTTGTCCAAATTTGATTCCAAAATCCTTCAATGTGGCCCTCATCCATAGTAATTGAGCACAACTCCCCGCACTAATGTATTCGCCTTCGGCGGTAGAGAGTGCAACACTATTTTGCTTCTTGGATGTGGCAGAACCTTCTAAATCATATGGCCCACAAGCACCTGATATTGTCCCTAAGACCTTTGTCGGCCATGCTTATACACTATATAACCTAGAATGTTCCGTCGGGTGAAACCCCGATAAACCACGATTCCTCCAGGATCGATACTTACAGAGACATCACAAAGATTACAACGGTTTTCATACAAAATACCGAGTAGCGGAAGACTTACAATAACTTAATTTACAAACCTTTTGTAAACTTATACAAACCAAAGTATTATTATTACATAACAAATAAAAGTATCATTATATAACTTTATTACAAACCACTCAACAAAAGTGCCCCGCCCAAAGGCCACACAACCTATTCCTCATCTGATCCTTCTTCGATAACCGTCATGCAGCAAGGGCCGTAACACACTTGCTCACACGGTTCACCTGCAACGGGGATTTAACAAACCCTGAGTACAAAAAGTACTCCACAAGACTTACCTGACCAAAAATTGGGGAGAAGACTCAGGAATGCTGGCTAATAGGGATCAAGGTGAGGCTTTAGCAAGAATCAAGGACACATTTGTCAAAAGCGACTAAAGTTGATCCTTAGTTTTCATATTGATTATCCTACTCTATAACAAACACTTACCATCCGTGTAACAATTTCAAAACTTTCTAGTCTCAACAACTTCCATCATTACTACGATGCCGGGACTCGGATCAAGTCTCCCATATCGTGGAGCACCGACGATTCGAATCGCTTTATATACCCAGCTGGGGCTTCCCAGCCACACGATGTATGCAGGACCGAACATCTTACATACATCAACTCACGCTTGCATTTCTCCCTGCCAGAACGGGTCCTAGCCACGAGAGTATAGTACACCATCCCCATACGCCGTCAGTCTGACCGTCGACGGTGCGCTCATAGTGTGGGTACACGCTACTTCTCGTCCCGGTGGTCCGTTCTCGCATGAATCATACAAGGGAGCTTACCACCATTAGCATGCGACTAGTACTATCCCAGGGCCAAACAACGGACGGTCCTTAACCGACACAAGTGGACGATACTACACCAGGGCACTAGCCCATCCTGATGCAAGTCACTCCACCGGCGTCTCGATTTTACTCATCATGTTCTTGTGCGTACCCCTGACCCGGCCAAGGTGAAGGATATGCGACAAGCAACATCAAGTTTTGAATACTTTCTCAGAGATGATATTGTTATCAACTTTTAAAACGTTTCACAAAAACCTATGCTAGTAGCAGGACTAAGCATGTACTAACATTTTTGAAATCAAAACAGGTATCCAGGATAGTATCGCAAGGTACAGTAAATGCATCAAATAGGATATCGCGCAACTCCTATACTTAATGCATCATATCATCCACATAAAATTATAAAGACTTTCAAAATTCAAGGCAGGGTTTAAATGCATCCGGGGCTTGCCTTGGGGTTCGATGAAGTGAGGTTCGGGGATGGCACTACCGAGATCCGGACCAACCTCTTCACACTGGATACCTTCTTCAGAAACGGGAGTCGGATCAACCCCCTCTTCGAACGGCACAACTACACGATTGAAATGCATGATCACAATGCAGTAATAAAGACATGCGATAATGAGTACAACTTTCCTTCACGATAAAGTTGCACTACGGAAGTATAACTAGCGTCGACGACGACGGACTAACGATACGCAGTCAACATAAAATACCGAAGGTCATTAAGGTTAATGACCTAGGGTTATTACTCAAATCCCAAAATCAAGCAATCCTAATAGTGATTAAGGTTAATTACTAATTTATTAACCATTTTTACAGTTGTTGAAAGCCGCTAATTAACTTGCTAATTGGAGATTAATTAAACCCTAATTAATCAAAAGAATTAATTAATTAAACATTAATTAATCAAGGTATTAATTAAGCATAATACAAAAATTAGTCAAAATATGATCAAACTTCATAATTAAGATCATCATCATCTAATTAGCACACAAAACAAATTTCATAATTTTCGGACTTATATTTTAATTATTAAAAATCATGGAAGTTGCATTTATTAATTAAAAGAGCAAATTATAGCATAATTAAATTTATTGGAAAACCAGAGTTAGTATTTTTCCTTGATAGAGCATATTACAAGGAGCACACACATATTTTTCTTATATTTTTAACTGCCCAAAATAAATTACAACAAAAAGATGAAAAATCAGCTTTTGGAAATTAAATTGGAAAAAGAAAAGCATTTTTACTTCACCCCTGGGCTCATTGTGCGGCCCGTTGGCCTGCTCGGCCCACTCAGGGCGCGGCCCACGCGGCCGCGCGCGCCCGCGCCTCTCCCTCTCTCTCGACGACGCGGCCCCGCGTGTCAGTGCCTTCCTCTTCCTCCCTCTCGCTCTGTTTCCGGCGGGGAACAGTGGAGCGGCGGCGGACGGCGATGGTTCTCGCCAACGGCGAGCCCTCCAACGAAACCAACTTCACCGGCGGACTCCTCCCGTCCTACCGTACCCAACGAGCTACTGCTCGACCCCGTTTGACCACCGAAGCGTGCACCCCAATGACCACGGCGGCTCAATGGCGCACGGCGAACTGCGGCCGAGCTCCGCGGTGCCTCTCCAACCTAACTAGGCACGACGACTGACTCAGGATCACGGCGCGAACTCAACTCACCCCGAGAACGATACCCCGCGACCTTATACACGCACGGCGGCGATCACGACGCGGGTGACACGGCGGAGCTCGTCGGAGCGAGGCCATTCCAGCTGAACTACGACAAACTAAACGCAACCAACACCCTGGGCGTACTCAGAGGCTCACCATGACTTCAAAACAGAGGAGCGGAAGGACTGGGAGTGGTCGGAGCAAGATCAATGGCGGTGGCAGCGGCTGCGGTGGTGCGAACGCGACGGCGAGGCGGTGTTCCGGCGGCTCTGGTGCTCAGCTGCGGAAACCAAGAAGCCGAACACAATCAGTAGGATCAGGCAAAGATAACGGGGCAATCGGTTGGACTTGAGGTGCTCAGACGAGCTCTGGCAAAGGGTGGAGGCTCACGGCGGCGGTTGTTGGCCGGCAGCGAGGAAGACGACGTCGCCCGAGCTAGTCCGGCAAAGGCAAGGAGCGAGAGATGGCTCTATCGATGCGCAAGGAGGTGGCGGAGCTACTGGTGAAGTATTGGAGACGGTGATGGAATGAGGTGCATGAATTTGGCAGAGGAGTTACGACGGCCCGACGGTGAGCAGTGAGGGAAAAAGAGAAGAAAACGACGCCGCCACCGGTTTTATATGGCAAGCACGGTGCGGTGAGGTGGCAGGAGGTTTCGCGGTGAGGTTTAGGTGGACGGCGGCGCGTGAAAACCACGGAAGGCGTGGGAACGGCCACGGCGGCTGGCAGTGAGTCAGCCGGCATGGGCACCCCCCCTGTTCATGCACTCGTAGAAGTGTCACCTTTTCCCTTTTATTTTCAAAATTATTTTTAAAAATTGAACTATACACAAAAAATATCCCAAAATACAGATTGCTCAAAATTTTGTGCTCTACAGCTTTCACTAAGGAAGTTTGGTCAGATTCAAACTGGTTTTTGAATTTGAATTTCAAATTTGGAAATAGAGTAAAACCCTAACCTAAAGGAATTCAAAATTACTTTTAAATTTTTAATAAAAGATGAAAATCTCCAAAAATAAAAGTTGTTCCATTTCTCAAGATCTATAACTTTCATGTAGAGAATTTTTATGAAACTAAATAGTTTTTGAATTGGAGTTTAAAAATCAAAAGGGGACATTTCCCAATTTAAAGAAGTTTTGAAATTATTTTTAAATTTTATTCAAAAAACTTGAAAAACTTTATATACCAAAGTTGTAGAGCTCAAAGAGATGTACAAACTGTATTTTTGGAGTTTTCCCAAATTTTGAATATTTTGAGATGAAATTAAAAAAGGGGGCAGTTTCACTTTGAATTTCAAGCTTTTGAAAAGGATTTTCAAATTGAATCTTTGGGCAATTAATTAATGATGTTGTGACACTTTTCAAACCCAACCAATGACATATTTTCAAAGTACAAAGTTCATACTTTGAAATGGTGCCAATGGTTAGCAACCTTTATTTAGAAAATTAATTATGGTTAGCTCATCAAAATTGAAAATGAAATTCAATTTCCAACACTTAGCCACTTGAGCTAGGGTTTGGGATTTGAGTTCCAAATTCAAATTTGATTCTTCCTTGCACTTCATTTGATTTGTAAAACATGTTCGATGTGTCAAGGTTAGCCAAACACTTGCAAACATCAAGGTTGATTTTAATTGGTTGCTTTTATAAACAAAAGTAAACATGTGAATGGAATTTAAATGGTAAACACATACACATGTGATATAAAAGAGCTCAAACAACCCTAGAATTAAATAAACTCATTTTAATTGTTCACATTAGAGTTCTCTAATCATGAATGCTTATACAATGATGATGATGACATAGCAGGTTTAGGTTAACGTAACACCAGAGGTGTTACATTATATTCCCCTTAAAAGGAATCTCGTCCCGAGATTCAAAGCTTAGGGCTAAGTAATGGAAAAGGAAATGTATCAAGTAAATACATCTTACATAGTTTCATAAAGGAGGTAGAGGGGTTCATATTACAAGTCTCATCTTTTTGGAAAGTCATAATTCATAGAAACAAATCATGACTTAGGAGAAGGAAGGAAGAAACTCTGGAAAGTGCTCATTCAAGAATTCCTCAGACTCCCAGGTTGCTTCATCCTCAGAGTGTTGATCCCACTGGATTTTGTAGAACCTTCTTATGTGCCTGCTTGTGACCCGATCTTTCCTATCAAGAATTTTGACTGGATATTCGGCACACGTCAGATCAGGCTCAAGTTTGATACCTTCAGTGTCAACAATTTTGTCGAGTATCCGCAAACACTTTTTCAGTTGGGACACATGGAACACGTTGTGCACAAGGGACAACTGTTCAGGTAGGTTTAACCGATATGCAACTTTCCCACATCTCTTTGAAATTTGGAAAGGGCTAATATATCGAGGTGCTAGTTTACCTTTAACCCCGAAACGATCGACACCTTTACTTGGTGATACCTTCAGATATACATAGTCTCCAACTTCAAACATCAATGGCCTTCGTCGCTTATGAGCATAACTTTTTTGCGTCTCGACTGAGCTGTTCTTAAGTTTTCTTGAATCATTTTTTTTACTTTAGCTTCAGTTTCTTTGACTAGGTCAACACCGAAGAACCATCTTTCTCCGGGCTCGAGACCGGTTGAGTGGAGTATGGCATCGGTGACCATACAAAGCTTCAACTGGTGCCATTTTGATACTCTCCTGATAACTATTGTTGTAAGCAAATTCAGCTAATGGCAGACATTGTTCCCAATCTGAAGAATATGTTAACACACAAGATCTTAATATATCTTCAAGGATCTGATCCAATCTTTCAGTCTGACCATCAGTTTGCGGATGATAAAGTTGTCTTTGCGTATGCAGTAGTACCCATAGTTTCATGAAATCTACGCGTAATTGAACCATAAATTGAGTACCCCTATCTGTGACTATACTTTTTGGAATCCCATGCAGACACATTATTCGGTCTATGTATAATTGAGCATACTGAGGTGCTTTATACTTCTTCTTTACTGGAATAAAGTGAGCAGACTTGGTCAAACGATCAACAATAACCAGCATTGAATTATAACCCCTGGCTGTTCTAGGCAAACCCACAATAAAATCCATACTGATATCTTCCCACTTCCAAGCTGGAATGGGTAATGGTTGGAGCTCTCCAGCTGCTTTCAAATGCACAGCTTTGACCTTCTGGCAAGTATCACAGCGTGCAACATATCGAGCTATCTCAATCTTTATCTTGGTCCACCAGAATCTCTGCCTCAGGTCATGATACATCTTATTGCTACCTGGATGAATCGAGAATCTGGTTAGGTGAGCTTCATCAAGAAATAATTGTCGGAGCTCAGGAACTTTTGGAACAACCAGACGATTCTTGAACCATAACACATTGTTGTCATCAAGACGGAAACAAGACACCTACCCTGATCGGACTTTTTCTCTAATATGTTTGAGATCTTTGCTTTCTCACTGAGCTGCAATGATCTATTCTTGAATAGAAGAATGTACTGTGATATCGTTCAAACTACCCTGAGGGATCATGTCAATATTCAATCTTTCTAATTTTTGACACAAACTTCAGATTCACCGGGCGTAACAAAGACAAGACAGCTTGCACCGATTCTTTTGGCTAAGAGCATCAAGCAACTACATTAGCTTTGCCAGGATGATAATGCACTTCAAGATTATAGTCTTTGATTAATTCAAGCCATCTCCTTTGCCTCATATTCAGCTCAGATTGTGTAAAGATATACTTCAAACTTTTGTGATCACTGTAGATATGACATGGATTACCCAATAGTTAGTGCCTCCATATCTTCAAAGCATGCACAACTGCGGCTAATTCAAGATCATGGGTTGGGTAATGTCCTTCATGTCATTTCAACTACCTTGAGGCATAAGCAATGACTTTGCCTTCTTGCATCAATACACACCCAATGCCGATGCCAGATGCATCACAATATATATCAAATGGCTTTTCAATATCCGGCTGAGCTAGGACTGGGGCAATAGTCAAAAGATCTTTCAATTTGTGGAATGCTTGCTCACATTCAGATGACCATCGGAATTTGGTTTGGTTCTTTAGAAGTTCGGTGATTGGCTTGGCTATTTTAGAGAAGTCAGGAATGAAACGACGTAATATCCCGCCATTCCGTGAAAGCTACGAACTTGATGAACGCTGATGGGTGGCTTCCAGTTAAGGATGTCTTGGACTTTGCCAGGGTCAACTGCGACACCCTCGGTAGATAAGACATGACTAAGGAATTTGACTTCACTATGCCAAAACTCACACTTACTAAATTTGGCATAGAGTTGGTGTTCTCGGAGACGAGTCAAAACAGTACGGAGGTGCTCCGCATGTTCTTCTTTGGTTTTGGAATATATAAGAATGTCGTCGATGAAAACCACGACAAAATGATCGAGCTCGGGCATAAACACCGAGTTCATCAGATACATGAAATGGGCTGGAGCATTAGTGAGCCCAAATGACATAACAAGGTATTCATATAGGCCGTATCTGGTGGTGAAGGCGATTTTAGGAATATCTTCAGGCCTGATTCAGATTTGATGATAACCAGACCTAAGATCAATCTTGGAGAACACCTTGGCTCCCACAAGTTGGTCAAAGAGAAGATCTATGCAAGGAAGAGGATATTTATTTTTGATGGTCACCTCATTTAGTGGACGATAGTCCACACACATTCTCAGAGTCTGGTCTTTCTTTTTCACAAAGATCGATGGCAGGACAACCCCATGGTGATGAACTAGGTCGGATAAAACCTTTGTCCAACAATTCTTTCAACTGAGTTTTCAATTCTGCCAACTCTTTTGGGGGCATCCTATAAGCTCTTCGGGATACTGGTGCAGTACTTGGCTTTAACTCAATCACAAACTCCATATCTCTCTCTGGTGGTAATCCAGGCAAATCCTCAGGGAATACATTTGGAAATTCACAGACCACAGGTATATCCTTGATTTCTTGCACTGAGGTTGCATTAACTGTCTCAACTGCTCTCTTGGGAGTTGGGAATTGGATAAGAAGAGGAGACTGATTATCAGGCAAGAACAACTTAATGGTTCTATTCAGTGCATCTATCACAGCACCATAATGGCGTAACCAATTCATTCCAAGGATCACGTCTATATTATGATCCTTCAGTACTATCAGATCCATAGGATAGAGATACCCACCAAGAGATATAGGGACCTGATATACCATTTTCCGTGTGTGTATACGCCCTCCCGGCGATTGTACCAAAAACTCATCTTTAATTTTTTTATGGGGATTGCATGCTTTGTAACAAAAGTATGGTTGATGAATGTATGCGATGCACCAGAATCAAATAATGTAATTGCAGGGTGACTGGCAACAGGGAACATACCCATTAAAACAGGCTCTCCTTCAAGGAAATCCCCAGTCTGGACTTGATACACTCGTCCAGTTTTCCTTAAGCATTCACCCTCCGGCATGCATCGTGAACTACCCCCGCCACGACTCGGTGCCGCCGACGCCGGATCCTTGTTGAAAATTGGAAGTATTTCTTTTGGGATAAGGACAGTTTCGATAAAGGTGTCCGGTCCGGTTATAATTAAAACACGGACCGAGACCAGTGGGAGAATTTTGGGGAACTGGTGGATTTGGGTTTCGAACACCCTGGGTGTTCGGCTGTTGTGGATAGGTTACGGCAGCAGGACGAGTGTATACCTGTTGCCTTTGGGCTTGCTGCTGCTGTTGTGGGTAGCGGAATGACTGGCGGTTGTGCTGAGTGGGGTGGAATATAACCTTTCGGCGTTTCTAGATTCCGCCAGAGGGGTTAGAGAAAGCACGCCTCTCTTCATTCTTCTGTTTAAGCAAGGATCTCTCATAGGATATTGCGATATCCACTGCCTCATAGAAGGTGGCATTTGGGTTGGCAGTAAGGTGGGTCGCAATATCTCCCTTCAAACCCCTAATGAAACACTGCTTCTTCTTCTTATCGGCATCCACATGTTCAGGTGCATATTATGACAGATAACTAAATGTGTTGGCATACTGCACCACTGATCGACCACCCTGCTTTAGTGCTAGAAACTCTTCCAGCTTTGCTTGCATCACCCCGTCAGGAATAAAATACTGACGGAATGCATCTTGGAACATGGCCCAAGTAATTTGCTGTCCGACAGGTTGACGTGCGAGGAAGTTTGCCCACCATGTAGATGCAGGGCCTCTCAGCTGTTGGGTGGCAAACTTGGGTTTCAACAGGTCTAGACAACCCTCTAGTAGATCAAACTTTTGATCTATGACACGAAGCCAATCATTAGCTTCTAAGGGATCCTCAACCTTAGTGAAAACTGGCGGACGGGTCTCAGTAAAGTCCGCATACGTGATCTCGTCATGATTACGACGACCACGATTTTCATAGTGCCTCGTGATTGTGCTGACCCATTTCCCGTAACAGGCGGGAGTTCTCAATGGTGGTATTTACTAAAGCTGCCACGGCCTCAGCCAAAGACTGTGGTGCTGGTGGTGCCTGCGGGGCCTCACCCCCCTCTTGTGAAGAACCAGCGCGAGAATGACCAGACATCTGTATAGACAAGATCATATTTATTCACAAGCAGATTTATTGAACTTTAAAACAGTAGTACAAACCAGTCACACATGGGTTCACTTATTCATATTATAAGTCCACTCGTAGGCCGGACATACCCAGGTTGACTATTTAGCACATAAGGATAACTATATTGCACATCTCTCTCAAAGAACTCAGGCATTTGACTCATTGCCCGTGACTGACTCGTGGTCCTCGTCTGCCTTGGACTCCCTAGTCGGTGACGGGTATACCTCTGGTGACTCCACGGAACCCAAGTCGTACGTGGCTATGGTACAGAGGATCGTGGAGTTGTGCTGATGGTGGACCTCCTCGTGTAGGGCGGTAGTGTATGCTTCGAGATCATCCACCTGCGCCTGCAACTCTTTAATGTAGTCGTAGCCATCGTTCCTCTGATTCATTGCACCCTCCAGCTCATGCTGAAGGTGAGCAATGGTCTGCTGGAGCTCATGGATGGACCGAAGATCCTGCTGCTCTTGCCTTTGCTAATCCGCTAGCTTGGACTTCAGCTTTTTCGTTTTTCGACGGTTGCCATCAAGTGATCCTTGGTGACGACCGCCAACTCTTCTTCGAACAATTGGGCTATCTTTCGATTCTTGGATAGCTTCTTCTTAGGCTTTGGCTCGCTCGGTCCGGCCTCAAAGCATCATTGCTACGTGATGCCAATCGGTGACGTGGCACACCCTTAGAACCGGTCATCTTGCGTGCGTACCGCTTGGTACGGGCCATTCAGTAGAAAGTAGAGATAGAGTCTATAAGATTGAGAGCCTTAGAGTCAGCAAGAATAGGATTGATTTTACTTAGCCCAACCACTTTGTAAACGGGGATATGATTTTAAACATGTGAATTAAACATGATGCATGATCGAACCTACGGATCAAGCAAAAACTTTTTAAACTAACATAAGCATACTTTTAGTAATATAGAGCAAAAGGAAAACAACATGATACTCCGCTTAAGACTCTTTTAAATAGCACCTAGAAAGGCTACTAGAAAGAATTAAGACGGAGCAGAAGCAATTTGGACTAAACCACATTTAACTTTTGGATCCAAAACAGTTTGAAGTTTTTAAAAATAATACTGCAAGTGTCTTTGTAAGTCTTTGCTCTCGATACCCCTTCGTGGGCGAGAACCTTCTAAATCATATGGCCCACAAGCACCCGACATTGTCCCTAAGACCCTCATCGGCTATGCTTGTACACCATATAACCTAGAATGTTCCGTCGGGTGAAACCCCCCGATAAACCACGATTCCTCCGGGATCGATACTTACGAGACATCATAGTATTACAACAGTTTTCATACAAAATACCAGAGTAGCGAAAGACTTACAATAACTTAATTTACAAACCTTTTGTAAACTTATACAAACCAAAGTATTATTATTACATAATAGCAGAAGTATCATTATATAACTTTATTACAAACCACTCAACAAAAGTGTCACGCCCAAAGACGACACAACCTATTCCTCATCTGATCCTTCTTTGATAACCGTCATGCAGCAAGGGCCGTAACACACTTGCTCACACGGTTCACCTGCAACGGGGATTTAACAAACCCTGAGTACAAAAAGTACTCCGCAAGACTTACCCGACCAAAAATTGAGGAGAAGACTCAGGAATGCTGGCTAATAGGAATCAAGGTGAGGCTTTAGCAAGAATCAAGGACACATTTGCCAAAAACGACTAAAGTTGATCCTTAGTTTTCATATTGATTATCCTACTCTATAACAAACACTTACCATCCGTGTAACAATTTCAAAACTTTCCAGTCTCAACAACTTCCATCATTACTACGATGCCGGGACTCGGATCAAGTCTCCCATATCGTGGAGCACTGACGATTCGAATCGCTTTATATACCAAATTTGGGGCTTCCTAGCCACACGATGTATGCAGGACTGAACATCTTACATACATCAACTCATGCTTGTATTTCTCTCTGCCAGAATGGGTCCTAGCCACGAGAGTACAGTACACCATCTCCCTACGCCGTCAGTCTGACCGTCGACGGTGCACTCGTAGTGTGGGTACACGCTACTTCCCGTCCCGGTGGTCCGTTCTCGCATGGATCATACAAGAGAGCTTACCGCCATTAGCATGCGACTAGTACTATCCAATAACCTCATGATCCTAGGGCCAAACAACGGACGGTCCTTAACTGACACAAGTGGACGATACTACACCAGGGCACTAGCCCATCCTGATGCAAGTCACTCCACCGGCGTCTCAATTTTACTCATCATGTTCTTGTGCGTACCCCTGACTCGGCCAAGGTGAAGGATAGGCGACAAGCAACATCAAGTTTTGAATACTTTCTCAGAGATGATATTGTTATCAACTTTTAAAACGTTTCACAAAAACCTATGCTAGTAGCAGGACTAAGCATGTACTAACATTTTCAAAATCAAAACAGGTATCTAGGATAGTATCGCAAGGTACAGTAAATGCATCAAATAGGATATCGCGCAACTCCTATACTTAATGCATCATATCATCCACATAAAATTATAAAGACTTTTTCGAAATTCAAGGCGGGGGTTTAAATGCATCTGGGGCTTGCCTTGGGGTTCGATGAAGTGAGGTTCGGGGATGGCAATTTGTCGAGATCCCGGACCAAGCTCTTCGCAGACTGACACCTTCTTCTAAACGGAGTCGGATCAACCCCCTCTTCTGACAAAGACAACTACACGATTGAAATGCATGATCACAATACAAGAATAAAGACATGCGATAATGATGCAACGACAACTAGTCTATCTTGAGTACAACTTTCCTTCACGATAAAGTTGCACTACGGAAGAATAACTAGCGTCGATTTACGACGGACTAACGATACGCTATCAACATAAAATGCCGAAGGTCATTAGGGTTAATGACCTAGGGTCATTACTCAAATCCCAAAATCAAGCAATCGTAATAGTGATTAAGGTTAATTACTAATTTATTGACCATTTTTATAGTTGTTGAAAGCCACTAATTAACTTGCTAATTAGAGATTAATTAAACCCTAATTAATCAAAGAATTAATTAATTAAACATTAATTAATCAAGGTATTAATTAAGCATAATACAAAAATTAGTCAAAACATGATCAAACTTCATAATTAAGATCATCATCATCTAATTAGCACACAAAACAAATTTCATAATTTTTGGACTTATATTTTAATTATTAAAAATCATGGAAGTTGCATTTATTAATTAAAAGAGCAAATTATAGCACAATTAAATTTTATTGGAAAACCAGAGTTAGTATTTTTCCTTGACAGAGCATATTACAACACATATTTTTCTGATATTTTTAATCGCCCAAAATAAATTACAACGAAAAAGATGAAAATCAGCTTTTGGAAATTAAATTAGAAAAAGAAAAGCATTTTTACTTCACCCAGGTGGGCTCAGCAGGCGGCCCGTTGGCCTGCTTTCGGCCCACTCAGACGCTGCCCACGTGCCCAAGCGCCCACGCCCGCCTCTCCCTCTCTCTGACGACGCGGCCCCGCGTGTCAGTGCCTTCCTCTTCCTCCCTCTCGCTCTGTTTCCGGTGGGGAATAGTGGAGCGGCGGTGGACGGCGATGGTTCTCGCCAACGGCGAGCCCTCCGACGAAACCAACTTCACCGGCGGACTCCTCCCGTCCTACCGCACCCAACGAGCTACTGCTCGACCCCGTTTGACCAACGAAGCATGCACCCCGATGACCACGGGGCGGCTCGACAAATAAGCCCGAATCTAGGGTCGAGCTCCCCGGTGCCTCTCCAACGTAACTAGGCACGACGACTGACTCAGGATCACGGCGCGAACTGAACTCACCCCGAAAACGATACCCCGCGACCTTATACACGCACGGCGGCGATCACGATGCGGGTGACACGGTGGAGCTCGTCGGAGCGAGGCCGTTCTGGCTGAACTACGACAAACTAAACGCAACCAACACCCTGGGCGTACTCAGAGGCTCACCATGACTTCAAAACAGAGGAGCGGAAGGACTGGGAGTGGTCGGAGCAAGATCAACAGCGGTGGCAGCGGCTGCGGTGGTGCGAATGTGACGGCGAGGCGGTGTTCTGGCGGCTCTGGTGCTCAGCTGTGGAAACCAAGAAGCCGAACACAATCAGAGGGATCAAGGCGAAGAATCTGGGCACCTGGGTTGGACTTGAGGCGCTCAGACGAGCTCTGGCGAAGGGTGGAGGCTCACGACGGCGGTTGTTGGCCGGCAGCGAGGAAGACGACGTCGCCCGAGCTAGTCCGGCAAAGGCAAGGAGCGAGAGATGGCTCTATCGATGCGCAAGGAGGTGGCGGAGCTACTGGTGAAGTATTGGAGACGGTGATGGAATGAGGTACACGAATTTGGCAGAGGAGTGACGGCGGCCGATGGTGAGCAGTGAGGGAAAAAGAGAAGAAAACGACGGCCGTCACCGGGTTTTATATGGCAAGCACGGTGCGGTGAGGTGGCAGGAGGTTTCGCGGTGAGGTTTAGGTGGACGGCGACACGTGAAAACCGCGGAAGGCGCGGGAACGGCCACGGCGGCCGGCGGTGCGTCAGCCGGCATGGGCACCCCTGCTCATGCAATCGTAAAGCAATTGCCACCTTTTCCCTTTTATTTTAAAAAAAATTGAACTATACAAAAAATATCCCAAAATATAGATTGCTCAAAATTTTGTGCTCTACAACTTTCATTAAGGAAGTTTGGTCAGATTCAAACTGGTTTTTGAATTTAAATTTCAAATTTAGAAATAGAGTAAAACCCTAACTTTGAAGGAATTCAAAATTACTTTTAAATTTTGAATAAAAGATGAAAATCTCCAAAAATAAAAGTTGTTCCATTTCTCAAGATCTACAACTTTCATTTAGAGAGTTTTTCATGAAATTAAATAGTTTTTGAATTGGAGTTTAAAAATCAAAGGGGACATTTCCTAATTTAAAGAACTTTGGAAATTACTTTTAAATTTTATTCAAAAACTTGAAAAACTTTATATACCAAAGTTGTAGAGCTCAAAGAGATGTACAAACTGTATTTTTGGAGTTTTTCCAAATTTTGAATATTTTGAGATGCAATTGAAAAGGGGGGGCAGTTTCACTTTGAATTTCAAGCTTTTGAAAAGGATTTTCAAATTGAATCTTTGGGCAATTAATTAATGATGTTATGACACTTTTCAAACCCAACCAATGACACATTTTCAAAGTACATAGTTCATACTTTGAAATGGGGCCAATGGTTAGCAACCTTTATTTAGAAAATTAATTATCGTTAGCTCATCAAAATTGAAAATGAAATTCAATTTCCAACACTTAGCCACTTGAGCTAGGGTTTGGGATTTGAGTTCCAAATTCAAATTTGATTCTTCCTTGCACTTCATTTGATTTGTAAAACATGTTTGATGTGTAAGTCAAGGTTAGCCAAACACTTGCAAACATCAAGGTTGATTTTAATTGGTTGCTTTTGTAAACAAAAGTAAACATGTGAATGGAATTTAAATGGTAAACACATAAACATGTGATATAAAAGAGCTCAAACAACCCTAGAATTAAATAAACTCATTTTAATTGTTCACATTAGAGTTCTCTAATCATGAATGCTTATGCAATGATGATGATGACATGGCAGGTCTAGGTTAATGTAACACCGTGAGGTGTTACGTTGGATGACCATGAGACAAGTGACCTTCCTAGCAATTGGCATGTACCACTAGTGCTCTTTCTATCCACCTTGCATCCCGCATAGTCGGAGTCCAAATATCCAATCAACTCAAAGTTTGACCCCTTGGGATACCACAATCCAACATTTGGTGTGTGCTTAAGATATCTCAATATTCTCTTGGTTGCTTTCAAATGACTTTCTCTTGGTGAAGCTTGAAATCTTGCACACATGCACACACTAAACATGACATCCGGCCTAGAAGCGGTCACATAGAGTAGGCTTCCAATCATTGACCGATACAACTTTTGATCTACCATGTTGCCACTTGTATCCAAGTCATGATGACCGTTTGTTCCCATTGGAGTCCCAATTGACTTGGCTTCTTCCATTCTAAACTTCTTCAACATGTCCTTGATATACTTGCTTTGACTCACAAATGTGCCTTTCTTCAATTGCTTGATTTGTAGACCAAGGAAGTAGCTAAGCTCTCCAATCATAGACATCTCAAATTCGTTTGCCATCATTTCTCCAAACTCTTCACAAAAGTCTTGGTTAGTTGATCCAAAGATAATGTCATCCACATAGATTTGCAACACAAACAAGTCCTTGCCAATCTTCTTGGTGAAGAGAGTGTTATCAACCTTCCCCATCTTGAACCCTTTGGAGATCAAGAAATCTCTCAATCTTTCATGCCATGCCCTTAGAGCTTGCTTCAAGCCATAGAAAGCCTTCTTCAACTTGTAGACATGGTTGGGCTTTTTGATATCTTCAAATCCCGGGGGTTGCTCAATATACACTAGCTCATTTATGAATCCATTCAAGAAAGCACTTTTCACATCCATTTGGTATAGCTTGATGTTGTGGGCACAAGCATAGGTGTTGACGGTGGATAACGTCAATATTTATTAGAACTTTAGACATGAACGGGTACATGAATACACATTAGTCTAGGTTTTCACTGACAATTTCCATGAGTTTTACATATTCTATATTTTCCAGGGATTATTCCAGAAAAGCATAAAAGAGGGATTAAAGTGCATAATTATCACGGAACTTATCCGCGTCGGAAAACATCGTCATCAGGCTTAGGAAACGCCTAGAAGACACCCGGCGGCGGGACGGGACTGGGGCCAGTGGCCCCACCCCAGCCGGCCGGCGCCCTAGGTCAAGCGGCGGCGCTCCCCTTCTGGAGTTTTCCTCCCACGCTTTCTTGGAAGCCAAGCAAAGCATCCCTACATCGATTTAAGGTTAGTTTGATCCGACGGTGCACACAACATGAAGATGCGGATCGATGACGTGGCGGTTCCTTGCCCCTACTCCACCTCGGCCTATATAATGATGCCCCAAGGCCCTTCCTAGAGGCATTCTACACCCGATCATATTCTCTCATAATTAGGGTTAGGGTCCCTCTAGTTGATCTAGTTCTAGTTCATCTAGTTCTAGTTCATCTAGTTGTAGCAATTAGGAGAGACTAGTTCTTCTAGATCTAGTCTTATTTAGATTAGTAAGAGAGATAGAGTAGAGGAGTAGAGATTCTAGAGGAGTTCTGGCCTTTCGGTGCTTCTTCATGGCTGTATTCTTCTGGATTCAGCTCCCTCGCCCGGAGCTGCGTTCTGAGGTACTTTTGTATTCGTTATTCCGATTCAAGTAAGCAGTTGTTCTTATTTGTTCTTAAGTTCACAGCTCATATTGAGTGCTTTGATCTTGGTCATTACTTGGTTGAAGTAGTATTTCATAGTGTAGGCGTGGTGCCTAGGCTAGGTTTAGTGGTGGATGTCCCCTGATTGGCTGGATAGTGGTAGTCCGCGTAGGTGACAGCTGCGTTGGTTCCTCTGTAGTCCACTTCCCGTTAATAGGATTGATAGGCTTATAGGTGCTTGGTAGAAGATTACTCTGTTTCTTCTCCTATTCGGGTTACTTGCCCAGTTAGAACGGTATTATACAAAGCTTACCGGTTGTTAAAACTAGAGTTCAATAGCTATTTTCTCTTTCTTGATATTATCTAGCCTAATTGTAGGGTTAAGTCTATAGACTTTGTCATCATCATAACTGTTTCCTCGTGGATACGATATTTAAAACCCTCGGGTAAAATGTGATAATTGGTATGATATCTATGCGCTTTATGCGGATAATCTTACTTAAATCTTATTTAGTGGAGTGCAGTTAATTTATACCAACAAGCATTTTTGGTATCGTTGCCGAGGAACGGTTTGCTGATTTTGACTTAGTCTAGCTTAATCTTGTATTATACTTTTATCTTTTCTTATTTTATCCCATTCTCTTCATTATTTTTTGTGGTCATCCTTATGGATGCTTTTAATTTTATTCCTATCTGTTTTTTATGGCATGCTTGAAAAGCTTCGGACCACCAAAATCTAATGAACCTATCATAACACTGGCTATGAGCTGCGCCCATGTTTAATTAATATGATTCGGGATAAACCCTTCTCGGGAGAAGGTAACGAAAACCCATACTGTTGGTATTTCTAACGTCATTACTAATTAATGAGATTAGAAACACATGGTATGAAATTAACTTGTCATTAACAACTAGCCACTTATCTCTCACCCACATCCCTAAGCATGAACTAGGTTGTCATCCCTAATTGTATATGCTAAGGATAAATATAGATTTATATATATATGTATAAATTAATATGACTAGGCAGAAATATTGATATAAACTAAGAACGGTTACGCAAGCGGACGGATAATTATACCATTGTAGCATTTTACCTAGGGAGTTCTACCGGGTTGTCGATTTATATTTATACCACTGGGAAGGTCCATGTAGGACTTATAACTACAACTTACACTATTGATGTGAAAGGTAAACCATAACTAGAATCCTACTCATAACAGGGATAAGTCATGTGATAAAAGATATATGATAAATAATGATCAGTCATCATAAATAGATAAACATTAGAGCTCTTCTAGTCATAGTAATAGCTAGCCAATGGATAGACTCAGGAATAAATACTATGATAATTCAATAACTACATCAATGAATAACTCTAATTAGTGCAATTACATCTAGCAATTATTGTTAAGTTAATCCTACATCATGATCACATGTAAAGGGGCATCAACTAGAAAGGATGTGAAACAGAGTCATTATCCAACTTCGCGACTGTGCCCTGCTAGTCCAACGTACGGGGGATGGACTATAGAGGAACCAACACAGCTGTTACCTGCGCGGACTACCACACGACCCGGCACATCAGGGTGCACTCGTAGATAAACAAGATATCTATACACCACGTCTACATATTGTCTACCATCTACCCATCGATCGCTTGGGTAAACGTTATACGAGCAATTACATGAATTCAATAAGATCAAACCAACTATCCTAGACATATAATCAAAGTAGACAATGACTATTGCAATTAAGAATATATAAGAGATTAAGAACAATGTTGCCTGAATCATAATATTGAATAAGAGCAAAGTACTAGAACTATACCAAACTTCGTGCTCCAGACAGACGCCAGGGGCTCCAGATCCCACTGAAGAACTAGAACACTTCTACTTCTAATCTAACTAGGATAAAGCTATGAACTAGAGAGGCTCGATGAACTAGAGAAGGCTCTTGATGGCTTGATCTCCAAATGACTTGATGCCTCTAGGGAGGGGGGTCCGCCCCTTTATTTATAGCTTCGGTGGGATGAACGTCTTGCCGCAGAGATCAAACCGACTTAACCAAGGGCCAAGATGACTCCTCATAGGCGGTGGAAGAAGGCTCCAGAAGATGGGGGCAAACCCTAACTTTGGGGCCGACCGGGCGCTGGGTGGGCCGGCCGGCCTCACTTGGTAGCCCCCCGTGGGCCCCGCCGCCGGTGTCTTCTAGATGCTTCCCGAGCGATGACGATGTTTTGGCTTCAGCGATTACGTTTCGTGATAATTATGCACTCTAATCCCTCTTATGCTTTTCTAGAATAATCTCTGAAAAATACTGAATATACAAAACTCGTGGAAATTGTCAGTTAAAACCCTAGACTAGTATGTATTCATGTATCCTTTTGTGTCTAAAGTTCTAATAAAAGTTGACGTTATCCACCGTCAACACATACTCACACTTACGAGAATTCGAGTAGACCTGTGCATGCTTACGCATTGTTGGCATGTCCGATAAGACTATTAGATGGAAGTTTTTCCTGTTCTTTTTGACTGGAAGAGCCAAACGTTGGTATAATCGAGCCGTAGGGAGTATGCAAGGTGATTGGGAAACATTATACTCTAAATTTTATTTATATTACTTTCCCATCCATAGAGTAGTTAACCTTCAAAAAAGAGGTTCTAACTTTTAGGCAACTAGAACAAGAATCTCTTAGTAAATCATAGGAGCGTTTTAATGAACTTATCACATTTGGTCCTGACCTTGGTTTTCCAGACCCCATGCTTCTTCAATATTTTTATTTGGGTCTTACCAAGGAATCTAAGAAATCCCTTGATTTAGCCTCTCGAAGGAGCTTTTTTCTTCACTTGCCTATAACTGAAGCCGGGACCGATGCTAGAAAAGGTTGTTCAAGCCTATCCTGAGCTCTCCGAGGAAGAGAAGGAATCATCTCCCGAACAAGAAGAGGAAGTTTTGGTAGTTGAAACACAATCACCCCAATCCCAAGATTTAGCTATCAATCCTAAACCATCAAAACCTCACAATGATGATTTAGACTTCCAGTTAGCTAAGATGCTTGTACATTGATATAAATCAAACCTTCTTAGAAGAGCATCTTGGAAAAAGTGTCCTCAACTTCCTTTCCTTCCTAAAGGACATCAAGAAGAATACATAGATGGCATGTCTAGTGACACCATAGAAGGAGAGCTAAGCCACTCAAGAATTAATCATATCTTCTCCCCTTCTATACCCACATTAGATGACTTATCTGAACCCAACTTTAAACTCATCCTTGACCCTAATGATCATTCTTATACTCTCTCCCCTAAGTCTCATAATAACCCTAAAAACTCACTAGAATATCCAAAGTATAGGAGTCATGAAGACTATAGAAATGATCAAGAAGAGCAACATCGACAATAGCATGAATGCATGGAACATATGAAAAACTCATTTGTCATTGTCAAAGAATGGATGGAGGAGGACGAAGCCTTAATGTTAGCATCCAAACTTGGTCTAGATTCAAATGGTGAGCTTAAATCAATTTCTTCGATAAATATGATCCATCCAAGCTCGAAGGAAGCCTTAGACGAGACCAATCCTAGAGACATCAATTCATGGGAAATCCAAGAAGATAAAACATCCAATGAATGTCATAGACATGAAATAATAGAAACGAACTTGTTGCCTATAGACACCCATGAAGTGGAGTTTGAAAAGGGAGATCAAATGAATGAGCATAGGATTCATTAACACCCCATCAAATCCATGCTCATATGAGAAATCTTCTGGATTCATTGGTCTCTCTAATGTTGCCACACATGAGATCATCAACCCCCTTATGTTACCTGTTCCTAAAAACTTTAAAAGGGTGGTTGTAGACACATATGTCTATAATAAATATTGTAGATCCCATTGTCATCTTGATATAGGTGCACAAAGGCTAATGTTCTAAAGGAAACCCCTTCATCAACTCTATAATCGAAGGTTTCTCAAAAACAACTTTGTGTCCCAAAATAACCACTCTTAAAAAAATGAATTGAGCTTGCACCTTTAACATAGACATATAATTGTCAAAATATTCCTTTGGTATTTTTATCACTAACCATTTCAGGTTTGAAGTGAGAAAATGACTAATGGCAGCGCCAGGTATGACTAACCTATCATAATGCAACATTAATCCATCCAAACCTAACTTTGCTTTGCAAAATTCCAGCTTAGGGGAATGGCCTTATTTAGAAAATCCTATGTTGCTAATATTGGTTGTCTCTACCTTTTTAATTCATGCTCAAAATATTGCATAATAATCATGCTCCTTCATCTCTAATTGAATGAATCTCTATAAGTGCTTTCATGTCATCTTTGTCTGCTATAGTAAGTTTTGGTTTGGAAGTACTTCAAGGGTACTTTCATAGGCTTTTTTTTAAATTAAGCGTGGTGCTTAGGTTGAATAATCTACCTTAGTCAATTTAGACATGGAGTTTGGTTTGGCTATTGATCTGAAATTAGCTTGTGTAGACATTGGATATTTTGTTGGACTAACCCCTGTAGGAAACTTTCAAAAAACAATTTGGGTAAGTCATGAAATGAATTCAAATCAGAGATAAGACAGGGCACATGCTTGAAAAAGAAGACATAGCTCATTCATCATAAATGATAGAACTGTGAGTATTAATGATTCATTCACTTTATCTTCTACCGCAAGTTACTTTACCTCAAACCATGTTCGTATAAAACATGATCTATGCTAAAATAATATCAATACTATCTTTTTATTAGCATAGACAAGAACAAAATGAAATACTAGACAAGCAACCTATGTTTAAAATTTATATACTCCTTCGGGTATGTATTGTCCACTAATTCGTTGCGTGTGCATAATAATAATCGGAGTAAAAAGAGTCAAAAGATCAAAGAAGCCGTTGATGGTCACTAAGTGCAAATTCTATACCGTCAACTATCACTTAAAAAGAAGCAACAATAGAACCATAGGGGTTATTTTCGACAAATTCCACGAGTTTTGGTGAATTATCGATTTTTTGGAATTATCCGTAGAAAAGACCAAAAAGAAGGATTGGAGTGTAAATCTACCACGAAACTTATCCGCAACGCAACAACACCGCCAATGGGGTCGGGAAGGTACCGAAGACACCCGAAGCGGCGGGGCCCGGCCGCCACCAGGTGGGGGCGGCCTGCCCCACCATGGCGCCGCCGGCCCCTAGGGTTATGGTTTGGCCGCCGTCTTACGGAATATTCCTCCACCGCCTCCCACGATGCATCCCGGCCCTTGGTTACGTCGGTTCGATCCCGTGGCGCGCGTGCACTCCCACCGGGCTATAAATAGAGGGGTAGACCCCCTCTCAGAGAACGGAAATTCATTCCTCCTGCTCCATTTGTCAAGAGTAGTCAGAAGTTAGGGTTTTCAGAGATTAGAAGTAGAGCTCTAGTTCTTCAAGTTCTTAGTATAGGCGTCTAGCAAGATTCAAGTAGAGATCGGGCGCTCCGCTCGGGATTCCAGATCTGTCTTCTAGAAATTGGTAATATTATCTTGTATTTTATTATGACTTTGTTCTACTTTAATATATTGCTACTTATTCAGTTCTTAGTTTATTCTAGTTGCATATTCGATATAGATGTGATTTATGATAATTATTGTTATATGATCGTAAAGCGCCTGATTCAATACTCGAGTGAGTCAGGTGGTGCGCATTATGTAGACGTGGTGTCTAGATATATTGTGTACCTACGGAGGCACCCCGATGTGCCGGGTCGTGTGGTAGTCCGCGCAGTGAGTGGCAATTGCGTTGGTTCCTCAGTAGTCTACCCCCGCACGTCGGACTAGCCAAGCACGGTCGCGAAGGAGGTGACCCTTGTGTCTTAATACGCTCATTAGTTGATGCTCCTTATGATGTCTTCTGAGTTTATTACACTATAGATGAAAATGTGTAGCATGGCGTAGGCTGTAGACTTTATATTAGTAATTGCATAGGTTTCCTTTACTCTAACTGAATCTCGAGATTTTTACTACATTAGTGAGTCTCTATATTCTATCTCTGGAATACCATTTATCTTAGTTACTCATTTGTCATTTATCGTTATTGTTGACTAGTTATTGCTAAAGCATTGGTGAAATAGGTTATGATAGGGTTTATTCATTTATTATTCTTAATCCTTATAAGTTGCCCACTCCTAATAGATAGAATGCTCCTTTATCCTTTTGGCATAAAATAAATCAACGATACTCGGAATACTTCCTGGGTGAAATGCTACAACGGAAGAATAATCTGTGTGCTTACGGATATATTCTATTTAGAGTCATTGCGTGTAGATTATTTTTTATCCTTGGTTTTTGGCATCATGTTGGGCATGACAACTTAACATGAAGTGATGTTAAAAATACCAACAAGCATTTCTGGCGTCGTTGTTAGGGGAATGGCAATTTTATTTATTAGGATAACTTAAAAGGATTTATTGATTCGCCAGGATATATACATTTCTTTAGAATTTCATATGAGTAAATCTTTCAGTAGAACCCTTTATAGAAAACAAAATATTAAAATTATACCTAGATCATAGCCTTTTTGCTTTAGCGCAGACTTACCTGTGTTTTATGTAGCAATTTTTTTTTTATAGGGTAAGAGCAGGATTGGTTGTAGTATTTTAACTCTTATCAGGGAACAACCATAGGAAGAAAGGTCTTACATTATTTTGAGAAGCGATGGCGAGAAGACTCTCGCGTGAATTCTCTGCTCCAAGCACCGAGAATATTCGTGGGTCCAACTTTTGACCTTGGAGAATATGATTATGAGATCAAGCCAAGCCTCATCAAAATGGTGCAAGTTATCATATTTAGTGGAAAGAAGGATGAAGATGCCATTGCCCATTTGTAGAATTTTCTGGAGATTGGCAATACCATTGACATTCAAGGCATTCCTCAAGATGTCGTGCTACTTCGCATGTTTCCTTTCTCATTAGAGGGAAGAGCGAAGCGATGATTTTATCGAGTAAAGATCAAATCAAGACATGGGGAGAATGTTCGAAAGCTTTCCTAGAGAAGTTTTTCCCAATAGGCCGAACGAATATCTTACGAGGGAAATTTTCGAATTTCATCGCCAGAAAGGTAAACCTATTTCAGAAGCATGGGAGCGTTTTAAAGGATACATATCGACGCCCGCATCATGGAATGGAGAAGTGGTTGCTCATGCAAACATTCTATCATGGACTAACCTAGAGGTCATGTGAGCAATTGGATGCCTTCTTGAAGGATCATTTATGTCACTCACCCCTAGAAAAGCTGAAGCTATTATAGCAAAGATAGCAGAAAATCAGAATTGGACATTCAACACTCAGACATGCCATGAAAGTGAAGAAATTCTAGAGGAGTTGTGTGCACTATCAGCCAAAATGGATGTATTATTGAGCTGGCTAGAGCAGAGGGATAATTATAAAAGAAATCGTCAAGCCATTCAAGATGCATTTAATTCTCAAGATCAATATGAAGAAGATATCAGTGCAATCATTAAGAAACAAGGATGGAGTCAACCTCGGGCAACAAGCCAAGGTAAGTATCAAAGTAATTACAATTCAAATCAAAGACAACCACCCTTGAGAGAATTAATATTAGAACAAGCTAGAATTAATGAGAGTATTTATAAGAAGCTTGCTTTTAATAATAAAATGTTAGAAGGAATTAATTCAAAATTGGACCATTTCTCTCTAGCGCTTAAAGAGCAAATAATGTTCAATAAAAAGATAGAATCACAGAGATTACACATCTAGCTTCTACTTTGTGCGCCACTAACCATGAACGTATTAAAGGAATATCTACTAGAGGAGGTAAGGTTACACATGATCCACCCTACCCGAAGGGGCACGTAGACCTTCATATTCGGTGCGGTGTAGACAAAGAAGTCTGAAAAGAACAATAAAGAAAAAGAAGTTGAAGCACCTTCACCAACGGTTGATCCACAAGAGCCCGAATTAACGCAAGACTTCCATGATACTACTCTCCTACCTTTCCCACGAAGGAGGAGAAGTATCACCACTAACGATCGATTCAAGAAGTTCGTAGAGGTTATTCAGAAATTATATGTCAATATTTCGTTGTTAGATGCTATGCAGGTACCTACATACGCAAAGTACCTTCGAGCCATCCTCAACAACAAGGGACCACTACCCTCGACCGAAGTCATCAAGCTAACAGAGGCATGTAGTGAGGCAATCCTACATTCTTCTCCCATTAAGAAGAAGGACCCAGGATGTCCCACTATAGATTGCTCTATAGGCAACCGGATATTCGAGAACGCCCCTATGTGATCTTGGAGCAAGCGTCAGCGTCATGCCCAAGACAGTCTTCGACAAACTCGACTATTCCACGCTCACCCCAACAACAATGTGCTTGCAACTAGCTGACCAATCAGTCCGCTACCCTGCAGGGATAGCAGAAAATATTCCGGTAAAAATCCATGACTTTTTTGTTCCTGTAGATTTTGTGGTACTTGACATGCAGGAAGAGAGGAAGATACCTCTTATCCTTGGGCAACCATTCCTAAACACTGCAAATGCAACCATCAACGTTGGAGTTGGAGAAATAATATTCACCATTAATGGGCAAGAAGAGCGATTCGCATTCAGGC
Source organism: Chrysopogon serrulatus (assembly GCA_015844335.1). Lineage (NCBI taxonomy): Eukaryota > Viridiplantae > Streptophyta > Magnoliopsida > Poales > Poaceae > Chrysopogon > Chrysopogon serrulatus. Next base: position 52,184 of record JADLZL010001810.1, read on the forward strand.
CAAGACCTGAACAGTGCAAAACTCTACAGGATCAAGAAGAACAAGATGCATCAACATCTCCAACAGCGGAGATCAATCATAAAGAATAATTCAACTGGAGAAGTCCAAGTCGGTGGACTTAAAAATCCCGAACCTTCGTAGGGAGGTAACTCGGTAGTTATCAAGTAATTTAAATTCTCGCATTAAATAGCATATTTATTTTTCCTACCAATTGCATTCTTAAAGAGAACTAAACATAAGCATATCATATATATAAAATCTAAGCCCCATGAAATTATAACTAACGGAGCGCAAATTCCCGTCAGTGAAATTTATTGTGGTGGCAGAAAATTATAAAAAATATACCATCATTAGAATGCTAATTTTTCGTAGATTCATAAAAGCAATTTAGTTTTTCATTATTGAGTCATTATACGGTATAAATACGGTAGACATATGGGACCCATACACATCACCTCACATCACATCTCACCCACCAATTATTCACCACCATCCAAAAATTCAAATTATCACTCACATGCATGTACCATCTCCACTCCTTTCTGCCACCGAAAGTAGCACCTCGGGGGTAGCATATTCATCATTCACGGGCATATGTCGACATTGGCAAAGTTTGGACACCAGCAGGCGGCCAGGTGGGGCCCGGCCCGGCCCCACCACCACGCCGGACGGCGCCCCTACTACTCCCCTCTCTCGCTCTCCATTTCTCTCACCCCTCACTCACTCATTCTAAGTCCAGAGAGCACATTTCTTCGTCCACCGTCAACTACGAAACTTCACTTGCCCAAATCATCCATTAATTAGCAAGGAAAAGAGAAAAGTAAAGAGAGGGAAAGCAATTTAGAAGTTCATCACAAGAAATCCCTCTTCCCTTTCTCTTTAAATTACTAATCCAATTCTTTTTCAAGTTTTCGTGTTCTTGTTTGTTCTTGCCATGTTCTTCTTGTTCTTCATTCTACAGGCAAGATGAACAAGAAACTCAAAGGCGCAGTGAGGAGCATTGGGAGAACACTCTCCTTCCGCAACACCCGAAGCCAAACATCATCTCAAGTACCTTCATGTACAGGCTCCGGAATGGACGTGGATCCGCCATCACCTTTTGAGTATAACAACCCGTCATCCTCTTCCCAACGGGAAGAGAGGTATGAATTAACGGGCCTTAATCAAATTTCGTTACCACTTAGGCCTCAAATCGAAATATTAAATGTGGTTAAGTCAAAAGAGTTTACTCATACCCCAATATTTGATGATGCGTTGCTCCATAAAACCGGAATGGATTCCGAGTTTGAGCTCATTTTTAGAATGATTGGATGGGAAGATGCATGGGAAGTCACTGAGTAGGGTAGCAAGTTACTCACCGTAGAATTTATTAGCTCCCTAGACTTTGATGATGATAATGTTCACTTCAGGATGTTCAATAAACCTTTTACCCTCTCATGGAAAACCTTCAGTATAGCACTAGGATTTTCTGATCAGTGTGTAGTGAATATAGCTGATGTTCTCCGGGATTTTAATAAAGATGATTTTTGGGAGAGCATCACTGCTAAGAAATCAGAACGTAAACAAAAATATACCACTGAAGAAGTCCACCATCCAACGCTAAGGTTTATGCTTAAATGGCTAGCTTTTACTTTCTTCCCTAGAGAGAAATTAAACACCATCAGACAAGATGAATTACATTTATTATATATCATGATTAAAAAGAGAAAAACATCACTGTAAAAAATGATGTTGAACTACTGGAAAACCATTCCTCCCATGAGAAAGTGCAGCATTTCTTTCACGTCTTGGATTACACGCTTAGCTACGGGATTAGATTTATTGTCAAAGACGACACTCACATTTATTCCTGATGCCCGTAGAATTATTGGATATGACTTTTTCTTTCGTGCTCATATGCTGAAACGCCGGGATAATAAAATAATCATGATTTATAAGAACTACCGAAATGAGTACGAGCTGCCTGACAGGGATTTGGGAATTTATTCTGTTGATGGTTTTACTTTTCTAGAGAAAACTAATATTGGCAGGTGTCCATCAAAGACGTATCGCAGAGAGTGCCCGGATCGAGTACATGGGGCTGACCCAAAGCACCATCAGGTCCAAATTTTATTTTTATTACACTAACTTTGATGATTCGGGTGCTTCACATGAGCCACATCGGTAGTGGTCCACCCCACTCGGCTTGGGAGGACCAAGCCACATATCAGCAAGGAGAGTCTTCTACATCCACGGGATGGGGAACATTCCCCACACGGGGAGCCGATAGCACCGGACGATTTTTAGAGAGAGGCCGTGCATCATTTTCGCGGCACGGAAATACGGAGTACACCACCGGTGGACCGTGATCCGTACCATGCACCACCCGCACATGATTATATGCCGCCTCCCGAACAAGCATTTTTAGACTCCCATTAATGATTTCCCTGCTATGTCTACATATTTCACTAACCTTCAGTAGGGACAGCAGGCGATTTAATGACACCTTGCACCGACATGAGCGGTGGTAACACCGGGTTGATAACGAGGTTTCACCGGCAGAACAAGATGGCAAAGACCGGGCGGACCAAATAGTTCGAAAGATTACACCAAGGACAAAGCGGCATATGCGGACCAGGTTGGACTATCTGATAGACCAGATGGGGTATCCACCCCCACATCCACCACATTATTGAGGCACGGCAACATGCAGCTTGGGGGAGAGCCCCTGCAAGGTGAGCATCTTTCACCTTTGTATATATTCTGTCATTTATTTCTCAGTATTTACTTTCAGTAGAGTAGGTAGAATTTGCCTTTAATTCTGAATTGCTCTTAAAAAAATCTCTCTCTCTGGATGAAGCAATTAATTACCTGCAATTACTTAGTATTTGAATTCAAAATTCTCCTGCGAATTATATGAAGTTTATCTACTCTACAAAAATTATTCTGAAAAACTTGATACCTGTGGGTAGCATAAAACTTGTGATTCAGTCTAAGTAATTGGCGGATATGATATAAAAAGGTTTGAGCTAATATATGTTTCATTTCGAAGTGATAGCTAAGCTCCAGATATTTTGCAAGAATTAAATCGAGCAATCTAATAATTTATCTTGCTAATATGATTTGAGTAGACTATTCTGTTATGCATTCATGATTGAATCCACATGAACAAAAAGGGTTTTACTCTATGTAACAAATTCTCTCTTAGAAGTCTAAAGGAGAGTGTGGGCTGTAGAATTAAAAGATACCATACCAAAGAAGTATGAGCCCAAAAGATGCCATATCAAAAGGGTATGTGTCAAATTAAAAGAAAGAGAGTAAAACAAGGGGTGCAAAGAAACCCGCCTGAGAGAAAAAAATGGGTACAAAAAGTATCCATTTGGGGAGATAGCCCACATTTCTAAAAAAAAAAGAGAGAATATTGCATAAGAGTTTGAAAATATAATTTCAATCATTAGCACATTCAGTTATGATGTATAGCTTAGTAGTCCTTTGAAATCTTGTTAATAGATGTTGACACTCGTTAGCGTCAACTTTTACTAGGGCTTTTTACCCGAATGAAAACAAGAAAAACACACTAGTCTAGGGTTTTATCGACAATTTTCACAAGTTTTGCATATTCTGTATTTTCCAGGGTCATTTTCAGAAAAGCTAAAAAAAGAGGGATTCTAGTGCATATTTAGCACGAAAACTTATCCGCCACGGAAATATCACGATTGGGCTCAGGAACCATCTAGAAGACACCTGAAGCAACCGGGGCCCGAGGGGCTACCAGGTGGGGCCGGCCGGCCCCACCATGGCGCCGGCCGGCGCCCCAACTCTAGGGTTTCGGCCCCCTTCTGGAAGCTTCCTCCACCGCCTACGAGGAGTCATCTCGGCCCTTGGTTACGTCGGTTTGATCCTACGGCGCACGTCGATCCCACCGGGCTATAAATAAAGGGGTAGACCCCCTCCCTAAAGCATCAAGTCATTTGGAGATCCACCATCAAGAGCCTTCTCTAGTTCATCGAGCCTCTCTAGTTCATAGCTTTAGCCTAGTTAGATTAGAAGTAGAAGAGTTCTAGTTCTTCGGCGGGATCCGGAGCCCTCGGCGTCAATGAGCGCGGAGTTCGGTATAGATCTAGTACCTTTCTCTTATTGTATTCATTATGATTCAGGCAACATTGTTCTTAATCTCTTATATATTCTTAATTGCAATAGTCATTGTCTACTTTGATTATATGTCTAGGATAGTTGGTTTGATCTTATTGAATTCATGTAATTGCTCGTATAGCGTTTATCCAAGCCCGGGGTGGGTAGATGGTAGACAATATGTGGACGTGGTGTCTAGATATCTTGTTTATCTGCGAGTGCACCCTAACGTCTTAGGGACGTGTGGTAGTCCACGCAGTGTGGCAATTTGCGTTGGTTCCTCCGTAGTCCACCCTCCGCACGTAGGACTAGCATGGGCACGGTCGCGAAGGAGGTGACCTTGGTGTCTTAATACCCTCATTAGTTGATGCCTCTTTACATGTGATAATGATATAGGGTTAACTTAACAATGATTGCTAGATGTAGTTGCACTAATTAGAGTTATTCATTGATGTAGTTATAGAATTACCTTAGTATTTATTCCCGAGTTTATCCATTGGCTAGCTATTGCTATGACTAGAAGAGCTCTCGATGTTTATCTATTTATGATGACTGATCATTATTATTATTTATCATATATATCTTTTATCACGTGACTTATCCTCAAGTTATGAGTAGGATTCTAGTTATGGTTTGCCTTTCACATCAATAGTATAAGTTATAGTTTATAAGTCCTACATATAGACCTTCCCAGTGGTATAAATATAAATCGACAACCTGGTAGACTTCCCTAGGTAAAATGCTACAACGGTATAATTATCTCCGTAAAACTACAGAACCGATCTTAGTTTATATTCTTATCTTTATATTCATATCTTTTATTTCTGCCTAGTCATATTGAATACATGTAAATCTATAGTTATTTCTTAAGCAATAAGATTAAGGATGACAACTTAATTCATGCTTAGGAATGATAGTGATAAATAGGTGGCTAGTTGCTAATGACAAGTTAATTAAATACCGAGCATTTCGACGCTATTGCTAGAAGTAGGGTTTATCTCTGTTTTTTAGTAGTGACGTAAGAAATGCCAACAAGCATTTTTGGCACCGTTGCCGAGGAAGGTAGCTAGGCAATTAAGGAACATTGATAGACTTATAATTAAGCATGTGATCGAAATAACCATTAACCCCTGCTCAAGCAGGATTACCCTTGTTTGTCTACTTTAATATCTTATGCAGGGTAATAAACGACCGGTTTACGACCTTCCGGCATGCCCCCACAAAATAAGAAGAAACATAACAAATCCAATGTTGGAGAAAGAGGTCGACGTCACAAGACTTTAATTCATATCTCAAGTGACGGGAACAAAGATGTTGCATCACTCACAAATTCCAGCATGTGAGTCATGGTAAGTATGATTAAATAAAGGTGAGGAAGTCTTGCTCATGGACTTTAAATTTGATGAGTAGTTATCTTTTGCATTCCACTACATGTTTATTTTTTACAATCCAAACATCCATCTCATTTAGTTTAAAGTTTTTCGTCCATAACATGTTTAGTTCCATTCATATATATCCATCCTAACTTGCATTCTTATAAATAATTAAAAGAAAAAACTCACCATAATCATGCTTGTCATCTCTACTTGAATAAACTTCTACATGACGTTCATGCTACTTGTATTTGCTATAGTATATTTAAATTTAGAAGTATCTTCATACACCTTTGAAATTGAGCATTGACTATTTTTCCTAAGTTAAAATAGACATGGTGTCTAGTTTAGTTTTTGAATCATAAGGTGATTTGATCTTACTTCTAAAAGGTTTTTGAATTAAGCAAGGTGCTTAGGTTAAAATCCTTTCCTGATTCAAATTGGACATGAGTCTATGTTGATTCTTGAGCTGATAGTACACTTTAGTAGATGCTAGTTATTTTGTCAGACTAACCCCTATAGGAGAATTCTTAAATTCAATCTGGGCAAGTCGAGAAAGGAATTCACATATGAGATGAATCAAGGCGGATGATAACTTTGCACAATAAGTCCAGCTTGTGAGTATTTATTTATCTTTTGTTACAAGTTATCTTTGTCTTGAACCATGCTAGATTGCAACAACAATATAAAACATGATAGACACAATTTATGCTAAATAATCTTAAACCATATATCATCTTGATTAGCATAGAATAAAAAATCAAAAAAAAGAGTATGGACAACAACACCTGTATTTCAATCTTGCTATTCCCTTGGGTATGTGTCCATTAACATTTTGCAGGGAAAGAACAACTCTAATCTATTAAAGAAGAAGTTTTCAATTTCATTGAATGGTGAAAAGGCGAAGAATAAAAAGAAAGGCCTTACTCAAAGCAAGACCGGGAGCTCTCACCAATAGATGAACTGAACCCTCTTTCAAGTAAGTTCGTCACCACTTACTTAGAAGGATGAAGAAATAAGGTACGTTTGTCCAAGCCTCATGCAACATGTAATTACAATTAACACCTCATACCATGTTGCTAATTTGTCTTGGTCATTTCTACCCTATGCCATGCTCAAACATAACTTGCTAAAAAAAATAAATAAAATGCTCCTGTGGTTCACCATACATATTCTTGGTTCTATATGAATAAATACCTTTAGTCTAGCAAGCTTCTTTATTTTGTTATAAGTATGCTTTAGTATATTACTTAAACATTATGAAAATCAAGCATGCTTATATAAGAATTTAGTTGTACATATAGACTAACTCCTCCTACATAAAAAAATATTTAAATCATATGAGGAGACTATTCGTAGAATCAATTCAAGGTTAAGGGTATGCTTCAAAATAATATCCTTGCTTTAACCTTGATGGTAAATTTTTAAGATAGTGGTGAATCATTGAAAACACGAGCTACAAATTAATCTTTAACTCTTAGGCAAACACTGTCCGTACTTTGATAAATAGTATATTCCTTCGGATATGTGTTGTCCACTAACCCCTTGCAGAGAAGACATAAAGAGAAAAGCAGAAGGTCCGAAGAGTGAGAAAGGAGTACAACATATGAGATAAGATGCTAATGAATAACCCATGATACAAGAAAAAAAAAGAGAGAAGACCATTGAACTTCATTTGCCCTTCATCATGCTCTAATAATGGAGGTAACATCTTAAGATAAGTGGTCATTAATTTTCTCTTGATCTTGGTATGCAATAAATAAAAATACAACTATGTTAGAGTTACAACTTAATTTGATCAACCTAATTAAACTTAATATGATTTGTTCTCTGAGTTTGTTCATAGCACCATTCTCTTAATTTCAGTCTTAACCAAGTAAGCTATAAATACTTCGTCTATTATTCTTGATACATTATAAAGATGAACAGTCTTTCTTGTGGTTAAGTAGCTTTACTCTTTATCTCACAAGTTTAAATGCCATATTTATACTTCTAGTCCTCTCACCTGAGATATGAATGAACAATATGAATAATATCAATCTTATTGTGCCCAAGGTTAGAGGATGAATAAATTTCTCGGTTCGTTGGTGTTTTCCCACCGCCAGAGCCCATGCACTTGATCTCTACCTTGTCTTTATGGGCAGAACACACTTCAATTAAAGTGTGGGAAGACAATCCCCCAAATTCTACAAGTGAAAGTCTCAACTAGTAATAATGATGCACATAAGATTGACTTCGAGATGCCTACAAAAGAAAGAAAGAAGGTGGCACCGCCATTGGAAGCCACTAGTGGAGGCACCACCTCAATCCTTACCCTGCCTACAAAAGAAAGAAAGAAGGTGGCACCGCCATTGGAAGCCACTAGTGGAGGCACCACCTCAATCCTTACCCTGAAGAGCAACTCGAAGTACTCAATAAACCACTGCAAGGAAAAGTCTAGTTCGAAGGACTATAGATATCGAACCCTCACCGTGAGGTAACATCGGTAGTTATCTATATTTACTTTCTTGCATCGTATGATTTATTCTTTCTTTAGCATGATTACTTTTCTATATTAGCAATACATAGAAATAATAAAAAAAAATAGTCTTGCATTAGGCTACATTCATGCATCTTAAAAACATTAAGCCCCATGTGAAACCCTTGTAGCGTAAAAGCTATAGGAGTTCTCACTGTGGTGGCCTACAGAATAAAAATATATGTCATACATTTGCACTTTTTACATACAAACCCATAAAAAATTCAAAAATATTAACTGAGCATCCTGCTGTAATACTGCTATCTTAAAAATACTTTAAAACCTCCACAACACCCAATCCTCTAAAAATGGCTAATCATTAACATTTTATCCTAATACCGTTCCACGAGTTTTGGTGTTTTGTGAGAGCTTTCTGCAGGATGATTCCAAGAGCCAGCTTACCTAGGAATCTTCATTTTCATCACTTGCAGTACACTTTCCCGACATACAGCTAACCCCTGTGTGACGGAAGTAACTTCTTGGGTGATGAGATTGAAGTATTCCAGGCAAGACTTGCTCTTATAAGCATGAGCTCCTCTGTGAGGACCACTCAGCTTCAACGATCAACCATAAGCACACTTCTAGCTTGGGGAGAGCATCCCCTAGTTATCAGCAGGAGAGAAGCAAAAGAGACAGAAACGAGGTGGAAGGAGGCACGTGCGGCATCACCACGAAACGAGGAGTTGACTGAGGTTACCTCAGACGATGAACCCACTGAGTAAGTGTTCTCCTCTATCTAAGTCCTGTCGGTAGACTTTAAATTCCGTACCCTAGCCATAAGGTTAGAATGGTAGATATCTCATTAAAGTTGCAATTTATTTAGTAGCCTAATTTTGTTTACACACTAAAAGATATAAAAACAACAAAAATATTTACTACATTACTCATGGCATCACAAAGCCCCATGTGGATACCCTATGGTATTTTTCTGAAGGAACATCATTTGTGGTGGCATAAAATAAAAATAATAAAATATAGCATTCATATTTAACTTCCTACATAATAAATAGAAAATTTAAAAATAAGATAAAAGTGAAATCTGTTTTAAATTAGACAATATTAAAGCTAGCTCATAAAGGTGATCAATTACTCTTTGGTGACCGCTAACCCGTTAACAAATTCGAGCCTCGAGTCTTGGTTTCTCTTTGTGGAGAGTATTTATGCAGGAATAACATCATAGCAAGGAGAGAGTCTATCGGTGGCACCCACCAGGTCCGCTCTTGGTTAGCTCACTCTAAAGGACATCTACACCAAGTATTGCAACCATCCGGCTTTGGGGAGGAGCATCCCCTAGTTATCGGTGACTACACCTAAGCGATTTTTGAGTCTACTTTATATAGTCATAAAATACCAAAAATATGTGGGCACATGAAGGTTCACGCCTGTTGAGTCTTTTATGAGTCTTTAATTAAATAAAATCTAAAAACCAATAAAAAGAAGTCTTAGTTAATATTAATTATATTAGAGTGTGTTTAGAGTCACTCTAGGCTAGAGTTAATTAAAAATTGATGAACATTAAAATTTTATCTTGGAAATGATGAATAGTTGCTTTGTTATAATGCTTACCAAGTGCCTAGTTGCCAAACTTAAAATCTCCCTGGTTCTAAGCATTGTTGTTTTAATTGGAGAATTTATTCTAAACCGTAATTGTGGAGGCATAAGCTTGTGCTAAGTCTAGGTAGTTGATTGATGTGATTCATGAAGGTTGAGCTGTTATTTATCTTATTCCTAGCATTGCTAAGTTCTGGAGGTTTATTTTGAAAATCTAAAAAATTACATGATGAGCTCTTGTATGACAACTGTGGATTCCTACCAAAGCCAGAATTAATATCTTAGAGGATAGGAAAACCTTTTCACCTTTAAGCTGCTTGCTTTGCATTGAGTTCAGTCAACTTGTGTTGTATACCTTATGAGAGTCTTGTCATACTTTTAAAACTAAGAAACACTTGCACACTCCAATCCACATACGCATTATTCCTACTTTAGGATTAATCGTAATCATTCACCATATTTCATACATGTTAATCATAAAATGTTCACCTCCTACACCGGGAGAGGACACAAAAATATACACTCACCCTATAGGATAACCCCTATCTTTAATGCTCTAAGTCGATTATATCTCTCGATTCATTTATTGTGTTCAAAGGATGCATGTGGCTATGCAAAAGAAAGAAAAAAAAAAAGAAAGAAAAAGAAAGAAAAAAAGGGGAGTAAAAGATGGACAAGTGTCCCAAGCAATTAAAACAATGGGTACTAGATGCCCGCCTCCCTAAATAAAAAAAGAAATAATAAAGATAGCCCATGTCTTTCCCTGAGAAAAGCTTTAAACGAGAGTCATTCCCAAAGAGCAACAGTAGAAATAGAAATTAGCCATAAATAACATATATGCACCTATCCATTATATTCCATACACATGCACATCTTGGTTTGATTGTATGCCTTGATTCTCTGTGGATCCATTAGTTGACTTTACAACACATGTTTTGCAAGTATGCCTATCCTTGTTATTGCCACTCCTATGAGCTCCACCATAAATACCTTTAGCTATAGGAGGCATAACATCATTAATGCCTCAAGAGAGAACCACAAATACCACATGCATTGAGAGACTTGAGGGTGTCATACAATTAAGCTCTGAGTTTTATTCTGAAAACCTATGAAAAACTCCGGAATGTTGGTATTGCAAAGAATTTGAGATATAGTACTTAGCTAGATTGTTCTATCTTTCGATTGCTCAAGACTTATGCAAAAGCTGTGAAGCCCCATATTACAGGTGAAATGAGTAAGTTTGAAGGTTAGAGCATTCATTGTTTGATCCGGAGGAAATTTTTGTTTGAAAGCATGTGTACTTTGGAAAGTATAACAACATTGTAGCAACTCCCGATCCAAATACAATAACAACTAGGTTTAGTTTGTTTGCCAAGGGGACCGGCAAAAGGTAAGCTTAGGGGTATTGTTGACACTCGTTAGCGTCAACTTTTACTAGGGCTTTTTACCCGAATGAAAACAAGAAAACACACTAGTCTAGGGTTTTATCGACAATTTCCACAAGTTTTGCATATTCTGTATTTTTCGGGGTGATTTTGAAAAAGCTGAAAAAGAGGGATTCTAGTGCATATTTAGCACGAAAACTTATCCGCCACGGAAATATCACGATTGGGCTCGGGGAACCATCTAGAAGACACTGAAGCAACCGGGGCCCGAGGGGCTGCAGTGGGGCCTGGGCCGGCCCCACCATGGCACCGGCCGGCGCCCAACTCTAGGGTTTTGGCCCCCTTCGGAAGCTTCCTCCACCACCTACGAGGAGTCATCTCGGCCCTTAGTTACGTCGGTTTGATCTGCGGCGCACGTCGATCCCAGGGCTATAAATAAAGGGGTAGACCCCCTCCCTAAAGCATCAAGTCATTTGGAGATCCAGCCATCAAGAGCCTTCTCTAGTTCATCGAGCCTCTCTAGTTCATAGCTTTAGCCTAGTTAGATTAGAAGTAGAAGAGTTCTAGTTCTTCGGGATCAGGAGCCCCGGCGTGCAATGGAGCGCGGAGTTCGGGGTATAGATCTAGTACCTTTCTCTTATTGTATTCATTATGATTCAGGCAACATTGTTCTTAATCTCTTATATATTCTTAATTACAATAGTCATTGTCTACTTTGATTATATGTCTAGGATAGTTGGTTTGATCTTATTGAATTCATGTAATTGCTCGTATAGCGTTTATCCAAGCGGCCATTTGGGTAGATGGTAGACAATATGTAGACGTGGTGTCTAGATATCTTGTTTATCTGCGAGTGCACCCCGACGTCTCGGGACGTGTGGTAGTCCGCGCGGTGACAGCCTACGTTGGTTCCTCGTAGTCCACCCCTCCGCACGTAGGACTAGCATGGGCACGGTCGCGAAGGAGGTGACCTTGGTGTCTTAATACCCTCATTAGTTGATGCCTCTTTACATGTGATAATGATATAGGGTTAACTTAACAATGATTGCTAGATGTAGTTGCACTAATTAGAGTTATTCATTGATGTAGTTATAGAATTACCTTAGTATTTATTCCCTGAAGTTTATCCATTGGCTAGCTATTGCTATGACTAGAAGAGCTCGATGTTTATCTATTTATGATGGTGATCATTATTATTATTTATCATATATATATCTTTTATCACGTGACTTATCCCTGTTATGAGTAGGATTCTAGTTATGGTTTGCCTTTCACATCAATAGTATAAGTTATAGTTTATAAGTCCTACATATAGACCTTCCCAATTGGTATAAATATAAATCGACAACCTGGTAGACTTCCCTAGGTAAAATGCTACAACGGTATAATTATACGTAAAACTACGTAACCGATCTTAGTTTATATTCTTATCTTTATATTCATATCTTTTTATTTCTGCCTAGTCATATTGAATACATGTAAATCTATAGTTATTTCTTAAGCAATAAGATTAAGGATGACAACTTAATTCATGCTTAGGAATGATAGTGATAAATAGGTGGCTAGTTGCTAATGACAAGTTAATTAAATACCGAGCATTTTCGACGCTATTGCTAGAAGTAGGGTTTATCTCTTTTTTTAGTAGTGACGTAAGAAATGCCAACAGAGACTCTTATGGTTTTCAAGATAATAATCCATACATATTCAAAATGAAGGGAAAACCTCTGGAGTAGTGCATGAACAAAGAATGAAATATATACGATTGCTTGCTTGATTATTCTATCTTTCAATCACCTAAGATTCAATTAAAGTTTGAAAAGCCCCACGTTGAAAGGAATAAGGATAAGTTTGAAAGATAGATTGATGAATTATAACCTGGAGAAGAATTTTAAATTCAATGCTCAAGTATTTGTTGGAATTGAACATATGATACCGGAAGTATTACTTCAAGTCAACTTTGCTAAGGGACTAGCAAAGACTTAGCTTAGGGGTATTGTTGACGGGTCTCTAAGTGCAAATTCTATACCGTCAACTATCACTTAAAAAGAAGCAACAATAGAACCATAGGGGTTATTTCGACAAATTCCACGAGTTTTGGTGAATTGTCCGATTTTCGAGGAATTATCCGAGAAAAAGACCAAAAATAAGGATTGGAGTGTAAATCTACCACGAAACTTATCCATAACGCAACAACACCGCCAACGGGGTCAGGAAGGTACCAGAACCGAAGCAACGGGGGCCCGCGGCCGCCACCGGGGTGGGGCCGGCCCGGCCCACCATGGCGCCCGCCCGGCCCCTAGGGGTTAGGGTTTGGCGCCGTCTTACGGAATGTTCCTCCACCGCCTCCCACGATGCATCCCGGCCCTTGGTTACGTCGGTTTGATCCCGTGGCGGCGTGCACTCCACCTAGGGCTATAAATAGAGGGGTGGACCCCCCTCTCAGAGAATGGAAATTCATTCCTCCTGCTTCATTTGTCAAGAGTAGTCAGAAGTTAGGGTTTTCAGAGATTAGAAGTAGAACTCTAGTTCTTCAAGTTCTTAGTATAGGCGTCTAGCAAGATTCAAGTAGAGATCGGCGCCCTCAGATTCGTGATCTGTCTTCTAGAAATTAGTAATATTATCTTGTATTTCATTATGACTTTGTTGTACTTTTTTAATATATTGCTACTTATTCAGTTCTTAGTTTATTCTAGTTGCATATTCGATATAGATGTGATTTATGATGATTATTGTTATATGATCATAAAGCACCCCGATTGATACTCGAGTGAGTCGGTGGTGCGCATTATGTAGGCGTGGTGTCTAGATATATTGTGTACCTACGGAGGCACCCCGATGTGCCGGGTCGTGTGGTAGTCCACGCAGGTGACAGCTGCGTTGGTTCCTCTGTAGTCCACCCCCGTACGTAGGACTAGCCGAGCACGGTCGCAAATGAGGTGACCTTTGTATCTTAATACCCTCATTAGTTGATGCTCCTTATGATGTCTTCTGAGTTTATTACACTATAGATGAAAATGTGTAGCATGGCGTAGGCTGTAGACTTTATATTAGTAATTACATAGGTTTCCTTTACTCTAACTGAATCTCGAGATTGTTTTACTACATTAGTGAGTCTCCATATTCTATCTCCGGAATACCATTTATCTTAATTACTCATTTGTCATTTATCGTTACTGTTGACTAGTTATTGCTAAAGCATTGGTGTAATAGGTTATGATAGGGTTTATTCATTTATTATTCTTAATCCTTATAAGTTGCCCACTCCTAATAGATAGAATGCTCCTTTATCCTTTTGGCATAAAATAAATCAACGATACCGGAATACTTCTGGGTGAAATGCTACAACGGGAGAATTATCACAGGCGCTTATGGATATATCTATTTAGAGTCATTGCGTGTAGATTATTTTTATCCTTGGTTTTTGGCATCATGTTGGGGATAACAACTTAACGTGAAGTGATGCTAAAAATACCAACAGAAGCAAAAGATGGCAAAAGAATGAGTGCAATAGAGGAGACAAGATGTCCATGAACAACTCAAGATGCAAGAGAAAGGACCACCAGTCATTTACCCTTCATAACTTAGTGTCGTCACGCTCTAATAATGAAGGTAATATTCTAAGGTAAGTGGTCATTGCTCTTCTCTTGATCTTAGTGCACATAAATACACAAACATGTTAGAGTTATAACTTAAATTGATTAACCTGATTAACTCAACATGATCTGTCTTTTAAGATTGTTCATGGCAACCGTTCTCTTAATCTCAGTATTAACCAAATAAGTTAAAATATTATATTCAATCTTAGGAAGACGATAGTCATACTCATATGAAAATTTATATATATATATAGACAATCCTTCCATTGGTTAAGCAATTTTAGTCTTTTTCTCGCCATGTAAACTTAAATGCAACATTCAATGCTTAAGCTTTTGATCTTACCTCTCATGTCATAAATAAACAATTCATGTAACACCAACTTTATCTTGTTCAATGTGCCTAAGGATGGAGAAAAATAAATAAAGAAATAGATTTGGTTCTGTTGTTGTTTTTTCACCAAACAGAGCCCATGCACTTAATCTCTACCTTAGTTTTGCAAACAGGATAACACATCGAGCAAAGTTTATTAATTCTACAAGTGAAAGTTCTGTGAACATGCACATGGAGCAAGATCTTTGCCAGCTACTATTAAAGCTCTACTGCAATTTGTTGGCCAAACCAAAGAACAAAGGTGACATCATCATCACTAGAGGTATGCAACTATAAGACCTCCATCTCTCAAGATGGAGAGATACACAAGATTGGAAGAATAAGTCCTATCGGTAAACTTTAAATTTTATATCCTTGCCATAAGGTAATATGGTAATTATCTAATTAATTAGTATTCCTATCCAATTTCACTTTAACATATTCATCTTTATAAATATTAAAAAGAAATAAAAATCTTTATTGCTTCATTTCTTTGCATCATAAAATATTAAAAGCCCCACGTGAATAAACTTATGGTAACCCCGTAGGAATATTTTTTGTGGTGGCATAAAGAATAATAATAATAGCTTCGTATTTACTTTCTTGCATTATAAAAAGCCTAAGCCCCATAAAAATAAATATTTTCTATGGAGGCATAAAAAATACAACTATATAATGCACACATATTTAATTTCTATATAATTAAACTAGAAAATCCTAAAAAAAGAGAATCCTGCTAGAACTTATCAATTTAAAATGAACTCATTAGAATAATTAATTATTTATTGGCTGATCGCTAACCTCTTATTAAATTTGAGCCTCGAGTTTTGGTTTTCTTGTTGGAGTATAACTATGCAGGATAACATTATGACTAAGGAGTGAGTCTATCGGTGGAGCCCACTAAAACTATCGCTGACAAGGTCGCCCTAAAGATCATCAACACCAAGTATTGCAAACATCTAGCTTGAGGGAGGAGCATCTTCTAGTTATCGTGTAACTATACCTAGGCGATTATTGAGTCTATTTTATATAGTCATAAAAATACCAAAAATATATAGACACATGAAAGTCCATGTCTTTAGAGTCTTGTGAGTCCAATAGAAACAAAAAGATGAATAACAAATTAAAATTAAAAATAAAATACTTATCTATATATTAAGGTGTGATCATAGAGTGTGTCTAGTTAGTAAGAGTCAAATAAAAACTGGAGAACATTAAAATTTTGTCTTGGAGATGATGAATAGTTGCTCTACCGTAATTCCATTCAAGTGCTAGTTTTCAACCATAAATTTTCCTAAATTTTGGACATGACTACTTTGATATAAGAATTTACTCTGAACCTGAAATTTATGGAGGCATATGTTTGAGCTAAGTCTAGGTAATTGATTGATATGATACATGAAGGTCTAAGTCTGCTATTTATCTTATTCCTAGCATTACTAAGTTCTAGAGATTTATTTTGAAAACCTAAAATCTTATATGATGAGCTCTTGTATGATAAAGTTTGAATTACTATCAAAGCCATATAATATATTTAGCATTAGGAAAATATTTGTGCATTCATGCTACTTGCTTTACATTGAGTTCAGTCAATTTTTTGTTGTATACCTTATGAGAGCCTTGTCATGCTTTTAAAATCAAGATCACTTATGTACTCCACCCACATATGCATTACTCCTACTCTGGGATGTAAGCGCAGTCATTTCCACTTTCATCCAGATCCACCTTAAAAATATTTTTCTCCTACACTAGGAGTAAACACCCAAAAATATACCATATAGGACAGCCCCCATTTAATTGCTCTAAGTTCTTATCATTATCTCTCCAATTATTTACATTCAAAGGATGCATGTGGCTATGTAAAAGTATTAAAAAAAGAAGAAGAAAAAGGGGAGTAAAAGATGGACAAGTGTCCCAACAATTAAAACAATGGGTACATAGATGTCCGCCTCCCAGATTAATAAAAAAAGAGAAAGAAAGAGAGAAGAAAGATAGCCCATATTTTCCCGTGAAAAGTTCTAAGGAGGGAGTTATTTTCAAAGAGCAAAAGTAGAATTAGGATTAGCCACTAAATACCATATATACACCTATCCACTATATTCCATACACATGCACATCTTGAATTGCAAGTATGTTCATCCTTGTTATTGCCACTCCTGTAAGCTCCACTATAAATCCTAAGTTGTAGGAAGGCATAACATCATTAATGCCTCAATGAGATCTATAAATACCATATATAATAAGAGACTTAAGGGTGTCATACAATTATGTCTGAGCTTTATTTCGAAAACTTACAAAACTCCAGAATATTAGTACTGTGAAGAATTTAAGACATAGTGCTTGACTTGATTGCTCTATCTTTCGATTGTTCAAGACTTATGCAAAAGCGGTAAAGCTCCATAGTTAAAGTTAAAATGGGTAAATTTGAAAGTTAGAGCAGTTTTGTCTAAACCGGAGGAAAATTTATATTTAAAAATAAGTGTACTTAAAGAAAATAAAAGCATAGCAGCAACTCCTGATCCAAGTTTATTAGTAATTAAACCTAGATTATTTGCCAAGGGACTGACAAAAGGTAAGCTTGGGAGAGTTGTTGACGGTGGATAACGTCAATACTTATTAGAACTTTAGACATGAAAGGATACATGAATACACATTAATCTAGAGTTTTAACCGATAATTTTCATGAGTTTTGCATATTCTATATTTTCCGAGATTATTCTAGAAAAGCATAGAAGAGGGATTAGAGTGCATAATTATCACAAAACTTATCCGCGTCGGAAAACATCGTCATCGGGGTTAGGAAACGTCTAGAAGACACCCGGGCGGGACCCACTGCCGCCTGGTGGGGCCGGCCGCCCACCTGGCGGCCGGCCGGCGCCCTAGGTCAAGCGGCGGCACTCTCCTTACGGAGTTTTCCTCACACGCTTCCTTGGAAGCCAAGCAAAGCATCCCTACGTCGATTTAAGGTCGGTTTGATCCGACGGTGCACACAACATGAAGACGCAGATTGATGACGTGACGGTTCCTTGCCCCCTACTCCACCTCGGCCTATATAATGATGTCCCAAGGCCCTTCTAAGAGGCATTCTACACCCCAATGCTTCATATTCTCTCATAATTAGGGTTAGGGTCCCTCTAGTTGATCTAGTTCTAGTTCATCTAGTTCTAGTTCATCTAGTTGTAGCAATTACAAGAGACTAGTTCTTCTAGATCTAGTCTTGTTTAAATTAGTAAGAGAGATAGAGTAGAGGAGTAGAGATTCTGGAGGAGTTCCGGCCTGTCGGTGCTTCTTCGTGGCTGTATTCTTCTGGATTCAGCTCCCTCGGCCGGAGCTGTGTTCTGAGGTACTTTTGTATTCGTCATTCCGATTCAAGTAAGCAGTTGTTCTTATTTGTTCTTAAGTTCACAGCTCATATTGAGTGCTTTGATCTTGGTCATTACTTGGTTGAAGTAGTATTTTATAGTGTAGGCGTGATGCCTAGGCTAGGTTTACTTGTGGATGTCCCCTGATTGGCCGGATAGTGGTAGTCCGCATAGGTGATAGCTGCGTTGGTTCCTCTGTAGTTCACTTCCCGTTAATAGGATTGATAGGCTTATAGGTGCTTGGTAGGAGATTACTCTGTTTCTTCTCCTATTCGGGTTACTTGCCTAGTTAGAACGGTATTATACAAAGCTTACCGGTTGTTAGAACTAGAGTTCAATAGCTATTTCCTCTTTCTTGATATTATCTAGCCTAATTGTAGGGTTAAGTCTATAGACTTTGTCATCATCATAACTGTTCCCTGTGGATACGATATTTAAAACCTCCGGGTAAAATGTGACACTGGTATGATATCTGTGCGCCGCCGATTCTAATTGCCTCCAATCTAGCAACCGGTGCATAGGTTTCTCCAAAGTCAAGACCTTTAATTTGAGTGTATCCTTGTGCTACCAATCTTGCTTTGTTTCTCACAACTATGCCATCTTGATCTTGCTTGTTCCAAAATACCCATTTTGTACCAATGACATTGTAATTCTTTGGACGCTCAACTAGTTCCCAAACTTGATTTCTTTCAAAGTTGTTGAGCTCTTCATGCATGGCATTGATCCAATCACAATCCATCAAAACTTCTTTTATCTTTTTTTTGGTTCTATGGATGAAATAAATAAATAGCGTTCACAAAAGGATACCAATCTTGATCTTGTTTGCACACCACTTCTAATATCACCAACCACTTGATCTATGTTGACGGTCATTAAGTACACATTTTATACCGTCAACTATCACTTGGAAAGAACCAATAATAGAAACATAAGGGGTTATTACCGACAAATTCCATGAGTTTTGGTGAATTATCTATTTTCCAGAAAATTATTTAGAAAAGCTTAAAAGAGGGATTAGAGTGCATATTTGCCACGAAACTTAACCGCGACGGAAAATATCGCCAACTGGACCGGGAAGGATCTAGAAAACACCGGCGGCCGGGGCCGGCAGAGGCCACCGGTGGGGGGGCCGGCCCCCACCAAGGCACCGCCCACCCCCCGAGGCTAGGGTTTGGCCTCCCCTTTCGGAACCTTCCCTCTTGCCTCCCACGGTGCATCTTGGCCCTTGGTTAAGTCGGTTTGATCCTGCGGCACGCGTTCATCCCAGCGGGCTATAAATAAAGAGGCGGACCCCCCTTTCTAAGAGAACCAATTCATTCCTCCCGCTTCATTTGTCAAGAGTAGACGAAGTTAGGGTTTCCAGAGATTAGAAGTAGAGCTCTAGTTCTTCAAGTTCTTAGTTTAGGCGTCTAGCAAGGTTTAAGTAGAGTTGGGCGCTACGCTCGGGATTCCAGATCTGTTCGTCTGGAGATTGGTAATTTTATCTTGTATCTCATTATGACTTTGCTTTACTTTATTATATTACTATTTATTCAGTTCTTAGTTTATTCTAGTTGCATATTTGATATAGTTGTGATTGATGATGATTATTGTCGTATGACCATAAAGCGCCTGATTCAGTACTCGAGTGAGTTAGGTGGTATGCATTATGTAGACGTGGTGTCTAGATATATTGTGTACCTACGGAGGCACCCTAATGTGCTTGGGACGTGTGGTAGTCCGTGCATGATGATGCTGCGTTGGTTGGTTCCTCTGAGGCCACCCCCGTATGTAGGACTAGCGAGCACGATCGCGAAGGAGGTGACCCTTGTGTCTTAAAATCCTCATTAGTTGATGCTCCTTATGATGTTTTCTCGAGTTGGTTATACTATAGATGAGAATGTGTAATATGGCGTAGGCTGTAAACTTTATATTTAGTAATTACATAGATTTCCTTTACTCTAGCCGGATCGTGAGATTGTTTTACTACTTTAGTGAGTCACTATATTCTATCTCTGGAATACCATTTACCTCATTTACGCAGATTATCATTTATCATATTATTGACTATTTATTGCTAAAGCATTAGTGTAGTTGGCTATGATAGGTCTGTATATTTATATTCTTCTTAGTCCTTATAAATTGCTTATTCCAAATGAATAGAAGTGTTTCTTTATCCTTTTGGCATAAAATAAATAAATGGTACTCGTAATACTTTAGGGTGAAATGCTACAATGGGAGGATTATCTGTGCGCTTGCGGATATATTCTATAAGAGTCATTGCGTGTAGATTATTTTGATCCTTGGTTTTTGGCATCATGTTATGGATGACAACTTAACGCGAAGTGATGTTAAAATTACCAACAAGCATTTTAAGGCGCCATTTGCGGAGAAGGGCAATTTTATTTATTAGGATAATTTATAAGGATTTATTGATTTACCAGGAATATATATTTTTAGAATTTCATATAAGGAATTTTATAGGAAAAAACAAAATATTAAACTCTAATATAAATACCTATAAATAGATCATAGCCTTTTGCTTTAGCAGACTTACCCGTGTTTTGTTTAGCTATTTTATAGGGTAAGTGCAGTATTGTTTGTGGTACTTTAACTCTTATCAGGAATAACCATAGGAAGAAGGATTTTACATTATTTTGAGAAGCAATGGCCGAGAAAACTTCTGCGTGAATTCTCTGCTCCAAGCCCCGAAAACATTCGCGTTGGTCCAACCTTCAACCTTAAAGAACATGACTATGAGATCAAGCCAAGCCTCATCAAAATGGTGCAAGCTATCATATTTAGCGGAAAGAAGGATGAAGATGCAATTGCCCATCTGCAGAATTTTTTGGAGATGGGTAATACCATTAACATTCAGGGCATTCCTTAAGATGCCGTGCTACTTTGTTTGTTTCCTTTCTCATTAGAAGGAAAGGCGAAGCAGTGGTTTTATCAGAGTAAAGATCAAGTCAAGACATGGGAAGAATGTTCAAAAGGTTTCCTAGAGAAGTTTTTCCCAATAAGCCTAACCAATATCCTACGAGAAAAGATTTCAGAATTTTGTCAGCAGAAAGGTGAACCTATTCCAGGAGCCTGGGAGCATTTTCAAGAATACATATCAAACTGCCCACATCATAGAATGGAAAAGTGGTTGCTCATGCAAACATTTTATCATGGACTAACCCAAAGGTCATGTGAGCAATTGGATGCCACTGCTGAAGGATCATTTATGTCACTCTCTCCTGGAAGAGCTAAAGATATTATGGCAAAGATAGCAGAAAATCAGAGTTGAACATATAACACTCAGACATGCCATAAGAGTGAAGAAGTTCTAGAGGAGATATACGCATTGTCAAACAAGATGGATGTACTGTTGAACTGGTTAGAGCAAAGGGATAATTACCAGAGAGATCGTCAAGCCATTCAAGATGCATTCAATTTTCAGAATCAATGTGGTGATTATTTAGGAGTTGAATTCACTCCAGAAGATATTAGTGCAGTCATCAAGAAGCAAGGATGGAGTCAACCTCAGGCAACAAATTCAAGGTAAGTACCAAAGTAATTATAGTTCTTCAAATCAAAGACAACCACCCTTGAGAGAATTGATATTAGAACAAACTAGAATTAATGAGAGTATTTATAAGAAGCTTGCTTTTAATGATAAAGTATTAGAAGGAATTAATTCAAAATTGGATAATTTTCTTTAGCAGTTAAAGATCAGATAACATTCAATAAAAAGATAAAATCATAAATTACACATCTAGCTTCTACTCTATCTGCCACTAACCATGAACAGGCAAAAGGAATATCAACAAGAGGAGGTAAGTCTACACGTGATCCATCTTATCCAAAAGGGGCACGTAGACCCCCACATTTAGTGCAGGTAGAAGAAGAAGAAGCTGAGAAGGATAACAGAGAAGAAGTCGAAACACCTTCGCCACCAGTTGAACCACAAGAACAAGAATTAACACCAGACTTTCATGATACTACTATCCTACCGTTCCCACGAAGAAGGAGAAGCGTCAAAACGGACGATTAATTCAAGTAAGTTTGTAGAGGTAATTCAGAAATTATATGTCAATATTTCGTTGTTAGATGCCATGCAGGTACCTACATACGTAAAATATCTTCGAACCATCCTCAACCACAAGGGACCACTACCCTCTACCGAAGTCGTCAAGCTAACGGAAGAGTGTAGTGAGGCAATTCTGAATTCTTCTCCTGTTAAGAAGAAGGATCCAGGATGCCCTACTATCGATTGTTCAATAGGCAACCAGATGTTCGAGAACGCCTTATGTGACCTTGGAGCAAGCGTCAGTGTTATGCCCAAGACAGTCTTTGACAAGCTCAACCATTCCACGCTCATGCCAACTTCAATGTGCCTACAACTAGCTGACCAATCAGTCCGCTATCCTGCAGGAATTGCAGAAAATATTCCGGTAAAAATCCATAACTTTTTCATCCCTGTAGATTTTACAGTACTTGATATGCAGGAAGAGAGGAAGATACCTCTTATCCTCGGGCGACCATTCCTAAACACTGCAAATGCAACCATCAACGTCGGAGCTGGAGAAATCATATTCACCATCAATGTGCAAGAAGAGCGTTTCGCATTCAAGCCAAGACCCGAATAATGCCAAACTCTGAAGTATCGTGAAGAACAAGATGTAGCAACCTCTCCGACAGCAGAGATCAATCATAAAGAATAATTCAACTGGAAAAGTCCGGGTCGGTGGACTTAAAACCCCAAACCATTGCCGGGAGGTAACTCGGTATTTATCAATAATTTAAATTCTCGCATTGAATATTATATTTATTTTCCTATTGCATTATTAAAAGAGATAAAAATAAGCATGTCATAAATAAAACCTAAGCCCCATGTAATTACAACTAACGGAGCGTAAAACCCCCCGCCGCTGAAATTTTCGTGGTAACAAAAAAAAAAAATATAAAAGACCATCATTAGAATTCTAATTTTTTGTAGCTTCATAAAAGTAATTTGATTTTTTGTTCTTGTGTCATTATACGGTATAAATATGGGAGACATATGGGACCTACACACATCACCTCACATCACATCTCACCCACCAATTATTCACTACACTCCACTCATTCAAATTATCACACTCACATACATGTACCTTCCCCAATCTTTCCTGCCACCGAAAGCAGCACCTAGGGACTAGCATTTGGATCACTCACATACTCACATACCAATGTCGACACCAGAGAAATGAGAGCACCAGGAGGCAGCAGGTGGGGCCGGCCAGTCCCACCACCACGCCGGCCGGCGCCCCTCTTCCTCTCCTCTGCCTCCCACTTCTCTCACTCACTCACTACTTCATCTACATACCAGAGAGCCTAGTTCCTCCTCATTTCTAAACCCGACACTATAATCTCTCAAATCCACCATTAATTAGCAAGGAAAAGAAAAGAGAGAGGAAGCAACGTGCAAGTTCATCAATATGAATCCCTCTCTCCCTTCTCTTTGATTTGCTAATCCTAATCCTTTTTAAGTTTTCATGTTCTTGTTTGTTCTTGCCGTGTTCTCCGTATTCTTTATTCTACAGGCAAGATGAGCAAAAAACTCAGGAGTGCAGCAAGGAGCCTCGGAAGGGCACTCTCTTTCCGAAGCACCCGAAGCCAATCATCATCTCAAGTGCCTTCGTTTGTCAGCTCCGGAATGGACGTCGATCCCCCATCATCTTTCGAGTACGACAACCCGTCATCCTCTTCCCAACAGGAAGAGATGTATGAGTTAACAAATATTAACCAAATTTCATTACCACTTAGGCCGCAAACTGAAATATTCAATGTGGTTAAGCTAAAAGAATTTACACATACTCCAATGTTTGATGACACTTTGCTCCATAAAATCAGAATGGATTTCGAGTTTGAGCTCATATTTAGAAATGTTGGATGGTAAGATGCATGGCAAGTCACTGAGCAGGGTAGCAAATTACTCACTATAGTATTTATTAGCACCCTAGACTTTGATGATGATAATGTTAGATTTAGAATGTTCAACAAATCTTTCACCCTCTCATGGAAAACTCTCAAGATAGCACTTGGATTTTCAAATCAGTGTGTAGTTAATATAGCGGAAGTTCTCCAAGATTTTAACAAAGATGATTTTTGGGAGAGCATCACTGCAAAGAAACCAGAAAGGAAACAGAAATATACCACTGAGGAAGTCCAGCACCCCACACTAAGGTTCATGCTTAAATGGCTAGCTTTCACTTTCTTTCCTAAAGAGGAATTAAACACTATAAGACAGGATGAACTATATCTATTATATATCATGATTAAAAAGAGGAAAGCGTCACCTATAAAAATGATGTTGAGTTATTAGAGAACTGTTCCTTCCATGAGAAAATGCAGTATTTCTTTCACATCCTGGATCACACGTTTAGCTACAGGGCTAGATTTGCTATCACATGCTATACTTACTTTTATCTCTCATACCCGTAGAATCATTGGCTATGATTTTTTCTTTCGTGCTCACATGCTAAAACGCTAAAATAATAAAATAATCATGATTTATAAAAACTATCCAAATGAGTACGAGCCGCCGGGGAGTTAGGAATTTATTCTGTCAAGAATTTCATTTTTCCAGATAGTAGAGCTAATATTGGAAGGTGTCCGTCAGCACGCATCAGCAAGGCATCAAGGACCCATTACACTGGAGCTGACCCAACACTATCTAGGCCAGCTTATTTTCATTATACTAACTTTGATGATCCAGGAGCGTCGCAAGAATCATATCAGCCATGGTCCACCCATGTAGGATAGGGAGACCAAAGATACATATCCACAAGGAGAATCATCCCGATAATGTGGTGGGGTACATCCCCCCACAGAGGAGCCGGATAATACGAGAAAATGACTTTCGAGAGAGGCCGTCGTCCTTTTTCGTGGTGAGAAAATACGGATTTCACCACTGGTGGGCCGTATCCATTCCATGCACCACCCGAAAACAATTACTATCGACCAGCTGAACAGTATTTTGAAACTCCCATTAATGATTTTTCAGCTTTATCTATTTATATCACTAACATTGAGCAGGGACAATATGCGATGAACGACACCTTGCACCAGCATGAGCAGTGGCAACACCAGGTTGATAAATGATTCCACCGGCCAGAACAAAGATAGCACCGTGCGCATCGCCAGATTCGAGCAATTACATCGGGGGCAACATCAGACGCAGAGCGGGTTGAAATATCGATACAAATAGGTTGGGATACCCGCCGCCACCTCCATCACAGTACTAAGTACGGTGACATCCAGCTTGGGGGAGAGCCCTGTAAGGTGAGCACCTCTCACCTTTAGATATACTCTATCGATTATTTCGGTAGTTATTCGAGTATTTTTTTTAGTCTTTAATTATGTTATTTTTATTCAATTTAGCTGTAGGGTAAGTAGAACTTGAAGTTTTTTAGCTCATTCTAAAAAAAATAAAAAATAATAATGAATAAATGATGATGAATGAAGTGATTAATTACCTGCAATTACTTAGTATTTAAATTTAAAATTTTTATATGAATTATGTGAAGTTTATCTACCCCGATAATTTATTCTCAAAACCCGATATACGTGGGTAGCATAAGACTTTTAATTAAATCAAAGTAATTGACGGATATGATATAAAAAGGTTTGAGCTTCTTTGTTTATTTCATTCTCGAGTAATATCTAAATTCCGGACATTTTTAAATTTAAAGCGGTTTAATAATCCGCTCTGCTAATATGGTTTAAGTAGACTATTCCGTTATACATTTATGACTGAATCCATATGCACAAAAAATAATTTTGCTCGATGTATAAATTCTCTCTTAAAAGTCTAAAAGAGAGTGTGGGCTATAAAATTAAAAGATGTCATACCAAAGAAGTATGAGCCCAAAAGATGCCATATCAAAAGGGTATGTGCCAAAATAAAAGAAAGAGAGTAAAACAAGGGGTGCAAAGACACCGCTTTGAGAGAAAAACTAGGTACAAAAAGTATCATTTGGGGAGATAGCCCACACTTCTCGGGGAAAACAGAAAAAGAGAGAATATTGCATAAGGGTCGAAAATATAATTTTTTATCACAAGCACATTCAGTCATAATATATAGCTTAGTAGTCCACTGCAATTTTGTTAGTAGATTCTCATTGTTTTTGAAATAATAATATATATACATACTTAAAAGAAAGAGAAAAACTCTGGAGTAATGTATGAGCAAAAAATGAAATAAATAGTGCTTGCTTGATTATTCTATCTTTCAATTACCCAATCTTTAATTAAAGTTTGAGAAGCCTCACGATTAAAAGGAATAAGAATAAGATTGAAAGGTAGACTAATAAAATTTAATCCAGAGAAGAATTTTAAATTCATTGCTTAACTATTTGTTGGGAATTATATATATGAAACCCTGAAATTTTATTTCAAGCCAACTTTGCTAAGGGACTAGCAAAGACTTAGCCTGGGGGTATTGTTGACGGTCATTAAGTACACATTTTATACCGTCAACTATCACTTGGAAAGAACCAATAATAGAAACGTAAGGGGTTATTACTGACAAATTCCACGAGTTTTGGTGAATTATCTATTTTACAGGGAATTATTCAGAAAAGCTTAAAAGAGAGATTAGAGTGCATATTTGCCACTTAAACTTAACCATGACGGAAAATATCGCCAACTGGACCGGGGAAGGATCTAGAAGACACCCGGCAAATGGAACCGGAGAGGAGGCCACCGAGGTGGGGCGGCCGCCCCACCAAGACGCCGCCCCCCCCCCCCGAGGCTAGGGTTTGGCCTCCCCTTCTGGAAGCTTCCTCCACCGCCTCCCACGGTGCATCTTGGCCCTTGGTTAAGTCGGTTTGATCCTGCAGCACGCGTTCATCCCAGCGGGCTATAAATAAAGAGGCAGACCCCCCTTTAGAAGAGAACCAATTCATTCCTTCTGCTTCATTTGTCAAGAGTAGACAGAAGTTAGTGTTTTCAGAGATTAAAAGTAGAGCTGTAGTTCTTCAAGTTCTTAGTTTAGGCGTCTAGCAAGGTTCAAGTAGAGTTGGGTGCTACGCTCGGGATTCCAGATCTGTTCGTCTGTAGATTGGTAATTTTATCTTGTATCTCATTATGACTTTGCTTTACTTAATTATATTACTATTTATTTAGTTCTTAGTTTATTCTAGTTGCATATTTGATATAGTTGTGATTGATGATGATTATTGTCGTATGACCGTAAAACGCCTAATTCAGTACTCGAGTGAGTTAGGTGGTATGCATTATGTAGACGTGGTGTCTAGATATATTGTGTACCTACGGAGGCACCCGGATGTGCCGGGACGTGTGGTAGTCCGCGCAGGTGACAGCTGCATTGGTTCCTCTGTAGTCCACCCCCCGTACGTAGGACTAACAGAGCACGGTCGCGAAGGAGGTGAGCCATGTGTCTTAAAATCCTCATTAGTTGATGCTCCTTATGATATTTTCTGAGTTGGTTATACTATAGATGAGAATATGTAATATGGCGTAGGCTGTAGACTTTATATTTAGTAATTACATAGGTTTCCTTTACTCTAGCCGGATCGCGAGATTGTTTTACTACTTTAGTGAGTCTCTATATTCTATCTCTGGAATATCATTTACCTCATTTACTCAGTTATCACTTATTATATTATTGACTATTTATTACTAAATCATTAGTGTAGTTGGCTATGATAGGTCTACACATTTATATTCTTCTTAGTCCTTATAAATTGCTTATTTCAATTGAATAGAAGTGTTTCTTTATCCTTTTGGCATAAAATAAATAAACGATACTCGGAATACTTCTCGGGTGAAATGCTACAATGGAAGGATTATCTCAGGCTTTTATGGATATATTCTATAAGAGTCATTGCGTGTAGATTATTTTTGATCCTTGGTTTTTGGCATCATGTTAGGGATGACAACTTAACGTGAAGTGATGTTAAAATTACCAACAATCTAGAGGATGATCCCTTGCAATATGAGTTGGTTGGAGAACATGAGGTTGAGCACTTGAACTTGGTTGATCACTTGGTTGAGATGATATACTAGCCACTTGATCTTACACTTGAGAGTCACTAGCTTGCACATTTGGAGATACAATCACTTGATCTTTGTCATCTTCAACATCTACCACTTGTGTAGGGTCTAATGTCACCAACATCCATTTTCTTTATGGCTTGTATCAATTGAGTTCCTCTCACATCATCAAGATTTTCCTCATCATCTTGTGAGCCTTTGGTTTCATCAAATTCTATATCATGCACCTCTTTAACTATGCCATGAGTGAGATTCTAAACTCTATATGTTTTGTTTGTAGTGGAGTAACCGAGTAGAAATCCTTCATCACACTTCTTCTCAAATTTGCTCAATCGAGTGCCCTTCTTGAGAATGTAGCATTTGTATCCAAATACTTTAAAGTATGCAATGTTGGACTTTTTTCCATTCAACAACTCATATGGTGTCTTCTCCAATAGCCTATGATAATAAAGCCTATTTGAGCAATAGTTGACGGTATTAATTACTTCGGTCCAAAAGGAATGATCTATATTGTATTCACTCAACATTGATCTTGCCATGTCAATCAAAGTTCTATTCTTTCTTTCAACTAGCCCATTGGATTGAGGTGTGTACTTGGCCGAGAATTGATGCTTGATTCTAAAATCATCACATACCTCTTCAATTCTTGTGTTCTTGAACTCACTACCATTGTCACTTCTCACTTTCTTGATAGATGTCTCAAACTCATTTTGACTTCTCTTGACAAATGTCTTGAAAGTGTCAAACACTTCACTTTTGTCAACAAGAAAGAACACACAAGTATATCTTGTGTAGTCATCCACTAACACAAATCTATATTTGTTTCCACTAATGCTCTTATACTTAGTTGGGCCAAATAAATCCATGTGCAACAACTCAAATGGCTTACTTGTACTCATCATGCTTTTGTTAGGATGAGTGTTGCCAACTTGTTTTCCCATTTGACATGAACTACATAGCTTGTTTTTTTCAAACACCACATCCTTCAACCCTCTAACTAGATCATGCTTGATTAGCTAGTTGAGTTGCTTCATGCCAACATGTTCAAGTCTTCTATGCCATAGCCAACCCATGCTTGATTTAGAGAACAAACATGTTGTCAATTGAGCTTCACTAGCATTGAAGTCCACTAGATAGAGATTCTCATATCTAAAGCCTTTGAATATCAAGTTGCTTCCATCAACACTAACTATCTCAATATCATCAACACCAAATATGCATTTGAATCTAATATCACACAATTGAGCCACGGACAAGAGATTGAAGTTGAGAGATTCCACTAGCAACACATTGGAGATGGACATATCATTTGTAATTGCAATTTTTCCCAAGCCTTTCACTTTGCCTTTGCCATTGTCACCAAAAGTGATACTATCAACACCATTGCCACTTGATGAGATTGATTTGAATATTCTAGAATCCCTGGTCATATGTTGAGTGCACCCACTATCAAGCACTCAATGCCTTCCTCCGGCTTTGTAATTGACCTACAAAAACAAGTCAATTCTTCTTAAGTACCCAAACTTACTTGGGTCCTCTAAGGTTAGTCACTAAGCTTTTGGGCACATAAATTGCCTTCTTCTTTGGGCCAACAATGGGAGCACCAATGAATTTAGCCTTCACACCATAAGCACCCTTGATAAGCAAATAACAAGAATCAAAACGAATAGAGGATATGTTAGCATTCTTCTTGTTCTTGCAATATTGCTCTATATACCCCACTTGCTTGCAACTAGAGCAAAAACGTCCATTGCCCTTCACAGAACTAGTCTTGTGAGTGACAAATGCCGCCTTACCATTCTTGGGGGTATAGCCCAATCTCTCTTTGTTTAGGGAGAATCTTTGGCTACCCAAGCACTTTAGCAAGCGGGCATCTCCACCTAAGGCATGAGTGAGCTCATTCACCTCTCTCTTGAGGGTCTCGTTTTCCACCATGAGTGAGGCATCACAAGTAAAACCATCACTAATAGTAGATGTGGCATTGCTTGAGCTACAAGAGGGGTTAGTGGGACCAACAACAATAGGAGTATAGAATGTTTCATCAAGAATATCTTACTCCTACGTTGCATGTGTCTACAATATCCTCAATCTTAGCTTAATCAAGGAGGGAGGAGTGAGTCTTTTCAAGCTTAGTGTGAGCCTTCTCAAGCTTCTCATGAGCTTCCATTAGCCTCTCATGAGTAGCATTGAGCTCATCAAAGGATTGCTCAATAGCTTTCTTGCTCTTGCGTAACTCTTTGCACTCTTTTCTCTTCTCATCAATATAAGAGTGAGCATTTTGTAGCATACAAATGAGGTCCTCCTTTGAGTACTCCTCATTATCATCACTCCCACTATCGCTCTCATTATCGGATTGTACCTTGGATGGTTTAGCCATTAAGCATGTCGATGAAGCATCAAAGAGTGAAGGCTTGTTGGAGATGGCAAGACTAGCAAGCAACTTCTTCTTTGATTTCTTGTCATCTTCACTCTCATCATCACTATCACTTAAGGCATCACTATCTCATGTGACACAATATGATTGCCCATTCTTCTTCTTCTTGTACTCAAGCTTCTTCTCATTCTTTTCCTTCTTGTCCTTCCTCTCTTTCTTGTCTTTCTTCTTCTTTTTGTCATCCTCATCACTATCATTATCACTATTGAATGGACAATCGGCAATGAAGTGATTTTTGCTCTTGCACCTAAAGCATCTCTTGGTCTTGGTTGCATCTCTTCTCTTTCTAGCACCATAACCCTTCTTCTTCATGAATTTGCCAAACTTGCACACTAAGAGAGCCATTGCTTCATCATCCATTTCACTTGAGCTTGTGCTAGCCTCATCATCACTTGAGCTTTGCTTCTTGCTCTTGCCCTTGCACTTGGAGGAGGTGGCCTTGAATGCCACGGTCTTCTTCTTCTTCTCTTCCTCTTGAGAGCCCCCTTCTCGTTCCACACGGTAGGTGTCATATGTGATCACCTCACCTAGTACTTGATTAGGAGTTTTAGTGTCCAACCCTCCTCTCACCAACATTGTGACCAAGAACTCAAATCTTGATGGTAAGCTTCTTAGAAACTTGTGAGAGAAGTCCGCGTTCTCCACCCTTTCACCCAAATTCTTCAAGTCATTAACAATCATTTGGAGGCGGTGGAACATCTCTGGAACACTCTCATCATCTTGTATCTTGAAACTTGAGAGCTTGTCTTTGAGAATGTATAGCTTGGCACTCTTCACGGCTTGTGTGCCTTCATATGTCTCCTCCAACCTAGTCCACACATCATGATATCTCTCCAAATCCTTGATTTGCTCAAACACTTTTGCTTCCAAAGCTTCATAGAGAGTGTTGATTGCTATGTCATTGAATTGGAGCTTCTCTTTTTCTCTTGCGGTTGGGTCGGTTGGATCAATCACGGCAAAGTCTTTGTCCACAACCTCCCAAACTTTTCTATTCAATGATTTTAAGTGAGCACACGATCGGTTGGATCAATCACGGCAAAGTCTTTATCCATAACCTCCCAAACTTTTCTATTCAATGATTTTAAGTGAGCACACATCTTCCGCTTCCAATGATCATAACCGGTACCATCAAAGTGCGGTGGCTTCCCCACATGATTGATATGGTTGATTTGAGCCATTTTAACACCAAGGATGTTAACCCTTAATCAACGGTGACCTTGGCTCTGAAACCACTTGAAAGGTCCTAAATGGCTAGAGGGGGTGAATAGCCTAATTAAAATTTCTACAAAGCACTAAACAAACCGGTTAGTATAACAAATGGCGAAGCGAGTGTTGCACTAGCCTAGTGGGGGTTGCAAGCCAACCTAACCAATTCTAGCAATCCTAATACACTAGGCACACTAAGATTAATGTCCTTAGCAACAAACTATACTACACACCCTAATATACTACTTTACACAAAAGTAATCGCAAGGTATGAACCGAGGGATGCAAACCGTGCCTTCGGGATGTAATACCAATCACCTTCTCGATCAACAATGAGAAACTAAGGTGATGATCCAATTCAATCAAATGAAATCCAAATATGATCTCGATGGATCAATCCCAAATAAACACCGGATTTTTACCGAGGTTCACGTGCTTGCCAATACGCTACTCCTCGTTGTGACGGCTCACTCACTTGGGATTCGGTGGCTAATTGGCACCACACCAAGCCTCCAACGGGCACCGCAAGAATCACCACAAGATGAGGGCAACATAAGTCACGAGCATTCCACTAGAGTACCTTTTGCGATCTCCCGTGGGAACAAGGTCAAGAACCCCTTACAATCACCTCCGGAGTAGCCAAGAACAATCTCCAAGCTTGCTCAACTCCGGCTCGCTGCTCCAACCGTCTAGGTGGTGGCAACCACTAAGAGTAATAAGCTCAATCGTAGCAAGAACGCTCACTAGCGCCACTAGATGCTCAATCACAAGGCAAATGCACTAGAAGCTCTCCCAATCACTCTCTAGATCAATCAAGAGGAATGCAAAGTGAGGGAGAAGGTTTGCTTAGCTCTAGAGGATGTCAAGAATGTCAAAGTGTCAAGAGAGACTCCTTAGAGCCGGTCAATTCACTTATATAGGCACCACACAAATTACCCAACCGTTACTCACAAGAACAGGTTTCTGCGCTTCGACCGGATGCGGGTTAAGTGGCGACCCGACGCGTCTGGTCCCGGCGTCCGGTCCCTCTACCACGGCCACATTTCAAGCTCATTTGAAACTAGCCGTTGCGCGCCAACGGCTAGCACTTCTCGCGCGCAGTCAGCATCGACCGGACGCGTCCGACGCCACACCGGACGCTCGTACAGTGCGAGTCCGGTCGGCCACCAGAGAGGTCCAGAAACGAGTTTTCTTGACCGGATGTGTCCGCTGTCTACTGATCGGACACGCCCCACGTCCGGTCCACTCTCTGCCCAACTCGGCCGCAAACACACCTTGGCACCGGACGGTCCGGTGACCAGCGTCCGGTCGTTCGGGAAAACGCGTCGGACGCCACAGCTTGACCGGATGCGTCTAGTCCCTTCCAGGACAGCGTCCGGTCACCTCTGAGTGACCCCTTTTCATCCGAAAACCTCCGAGTCCCGCCTCGCAAGCTCGGCGGGAGGGGTTTACACCCAAACCCCACCACCCCTTGCTCCCATGTGCCAACACAAAAGTGTCTCTCCACTTGTGCACGTGTGTTAGCATTTTCAAATGAATTTTGCAAGAGATTGTTAGCTCACTAGGTCCTTAATATATATGCAAAGTCATTGCTCACCTAGTGGCACTTAGATAACCGATATTGCGCGACATCGTCCCTCTTAATAGTACGGTTATCAATCCTAAATCCGGCCATCAACTTCTCTACTCACCTATGGCCGGCAAAATGGAAATACCCTAGCATATACCTTTGCCTCTAGCATTCCATCTTGCTCCTCATCTTCCTTCATCTTCAAGAGTGGCACTTGATCATCTTTTGATCACTTCCATCAACTTGATCACCATTCCACCATTGGGCTTGGACCTCCCCTTTCTCTAATGCTGCACACTTAGCAATAGGGTTAGTCCTTAGGTTTCATCAATTAACCAAAACCAAACTAGGGCTTTCAATTTCCCCCTTTTTGGACAACCTCCACAAAGATAAGAGTTAAATTCAATTTTGACTTTACACCACTTGTCCAAGCAATTTGACCTATAAAAAGAGTTGGACAAGTCATATAAAATCTATTTGGTAGCTATGGCTCCCCTACATGTGCTAAGAGTTTGAATTTAGAAGCTTTGCACACATGATGGATGAATCGGTTTTAGGAGAGTCATTTCTACCAAATTGATGCTAAGGTGTATAGAATGGACCTTTGAAACGTGATACCATCGGAGTGTACATCATGAACCATCCTTAGCACCAAATCTAGCTAGAAAACATCAAATAGCTAGAATAGCTAGAAACCCCGTGAAATCAACATTAAAAGCATGGTTTCTAGATACCACTTAGAAGGCACTAAGAAAAATGCTACTTCTAGCTAGAACCTATGCATGCTAGTAATCAATCCATCAATCAAGTTCTATACTAGCAAGCACCACACAAGCAAGAGAGATAGCACTTATGAGATAAATAAATTCTAAGGGCTTTCAGCAGGCTCCCGCCGGTGCTCCCTCCACTCTGGCAGGCGACCTGGTGGCCCGCCGCACTAGGCTAAGGCTCCTACGGCCTAGGAAGGACTGCACGGCATTGGCTAGGGGCAAAAAGGTGGGGTCTTTGGCTTCCCAAGCGGCCGGCGGCCGGCCGCGGTGTTCGATGTGGCCGGCTCACGATGGGGAGGGTCGTGGCCTTTGGTGGGGGCTTGGCATCGCTCCGCTTGGGTTCCTAGGGTGCTAGGGGTCTCGGAGGTCGTGACAGGGGACGTCGGCGGGGGACTCCTCCACGGCTAGCCGCGGCGGCGATCCGGCGGGCCGTCGGCGGACGGGCGGTAATCCGCGCGCCGGGGGTGGTGCAAAGCGGCTCCCTTTTCCTGCAGGTGGACCGGGCGCCCTTAGCCGATTGAAGCGACGCGCGACGACCAAACGTCTTGTGAGTCCGCTCAGCTTGAGGGCGCGGCGGGGACTCCACGGCTGCCCGGTTGCGGCCGGGGCAAAAGGCGGGGTCTTCGGCCCGGCGGCTAGGCAGCTAGGTCAAATGCGGTGGTGACGAATTTCGGCTCATCGGTCGCGCCTGCGGAGACCCGGCTGGCAAGCGAGCGGACACGCCGCGGCGTGTCTTGGCAGCCCGGCGGCGTCGCTGGCGTGGCGTGGCGCTCCACGTCTCTCGCGTGTGCCCGTGCACGGCGCCCTGAGCCGTGGTGGCTCAGCCGTGAGCCGGCAGGCAGCTGTTGCGGTGCTTGGTATGCGTCACCGAAACCCTAGGTGGAGAAAAGTGGCGCCTTGGCTTGCCCAAACGGGAGGAACGTGGTGGCGACAGGCTTCGGCAAGCTCGGCGGCGGGGCACGCAGCGGGGTGGTGTGCTCACCGTGGGTGTCGGGGTGAAGGGGCTAGCGGTGCAGGGAGGCTGAGCTGCAGCTGTTGGTCGAAAGCGTGCCGTCAACTCTTGCGGCTCTGGCGGTGTAGTCGATCGGGCGTCTCCGTCCTCGGCTCCGGCGGATGGCTCTGGCGGACGGCGCCCTTCTTCCGCTTCTCTTCACGGCCCTCCTCTCTTGTTGGGTGTAGGTAGGGTTTTACATGCCACCGGTGGCGGCGGGAGTCTTGAAAGGGCTAGGAGCACCGGGGTGCCCCACATAGGCGGGTGGCGGTCGTGGCGGCGGTGGGCCCGGTGATGGTGTCTTTGCGAGTGCGTGGAAGCGTCAAAGGCTTGGGGCTAGCTTTAGGGTTCGGTGCGGTGTGGGGCGCGCTACGGGTGCTCCCAATTCGAACCTTGGCCCGGTCAAAAGGGGCCTTGGCTGTGGTGCTCGTGGATGCGCGCGGCGGGGGACCTCGTGATGTCGCGCTCGCGACGTGGGCGAGCGGGCGCTGGACGGGCGCTGCCGTCGAAGCGGGATCCAGGCGGCGAGCGCCCTGGTGCTGCACGGACGGGCTGGAAGGCGATGGGGAGCCGCCCGCTGGGCGAAAGCGCAGTGGGCGTCGTGAGGAAGGGGATGACGGTGGGGCCGTGGGGTCTGCACATCATCCACTCCGTGAGAGGAAAGGAGGGCGCGGGGTGCGGGCGCCTGTTGGGCCGCCCGGCCTGAGCGCGCTGGCGCTGCGGGAGAAAGGGGGGGGCTCGACCGGTGGGCTTGGCGGCCAAAAAGACTTGGGCCGGTGGCACCCTTCTCCCTTCTTTTTCTTTTCTATTTTTCCTTTTCTCGATTTGTCTAAATTACTTAGCCACTAGGTGCTCATGTATATGCATATGTACATACATGATGGTGGGGTCCACCTAATGCAGTCTAGGGCTTGGTCAAGGGTGTGGGACCCACTTAGATAGCACACATGTCACCTTTGTTGGTTAATTGTTTAGTTTAATTTAGCAATACATGAAACCATAAAGAGGCGAACCACATTTAGGTAAAAGAAAGGTATCATGCATATGCCACTAGTTTTATATATAGGAGCTAATGCAACTTACTAAGGGGGTTTCCTATATGACATTCATCATGCATGGGTTAGTTTTTAAAAGTTGAGATTTTTAGGTGCTGGTTAACAGGGATGTTACAATAACCTAATGTTCCAATTTATCAAAAGCCTTTCTCAAAA